>PVJH01011515.1:46782-68590 GCA_004026705.1 Nesogale talazaci | reverse complement strand
GTGCTGCCCACACCACTTCAGGTAAGGATTCCCAGTACTCTGCTGGTGGTTCCTCTTCTTTGATGGTCCTGGGAACCCTCTCTGTTCCTGTTTCTGTGCTAGCTTCCTTAGGCACCAAACTGACCAATGCGCTCTGGGAGTGTCTCACACACTCTCTTTGCGAAGCGACACCCGGTCGTGCGGTGGGAGTTGCGGAGACATGGACAGAAGAGCCCTCTTCAGAGTCTTCACTCCCTCACAAGCGTCCGCTTTCTCAGTTAGCAGGTGATGGATCATATAGTCGTTTAGGCCATCTGTGGGGGCACGGTCTCCTTAAGCTTTGAATCCTCGGTGCGAGGTATGGGGTCTGGCACCTGTTGGTGAAATGGTATCAAATTACCGAGGTTAGAATAGACATTATTCTGAAACGTTGTGGTCAGTGTGTTCGTTTCCTGTGGTTGCTCTAACAAAAACATCACAAACGGAGCGGCTTGAAACAACCACGGCTCGTTTTCTCCTCGTTCTGGAGGCGATAAATCCGAAATCGGTTTCAGCAGGGCTGAAACCAGCCAGGACTCCCTCTGGAGGCCTGTTCCTTGCTTCTTCCAGCTTCCCTTGGAGGTCTGCGCCCCTTGGCTTGTGGCTGTATCACTTCCCTCCCTGCTCTCTCTTCTTCGCGTTGCCTCCTCTGCACACACAGAAATGTCCCTGGGCTTCCATCTTAGAAGGATTTGTGTCGTTATGCCAACATTCTCCTGCATAGAGCCTTCACTTAATCATATCTGCGGAGACCTGCTGACCCTTTTACTAACGAAGATAACAGTGCTAGGCTATAGACACTAGGACTTGATATCGTTAGGGACCCTTTACCCACCTACTCCAGTCCCCAAGCACCGAGGCATAGGGAGGAGCGTCTCTGAGGCTTAGTAGGAAGTTGATTCACAAGAAGGAGGAGGCTGCTGCTGCTCTTGAGCCCCATCAAGCCAAGACTGACCAACTGTGATGCGTGGAGCACAGTGGAACTGCCCGAGAGGGGTTTCTTGGCTGTCATCTGCATGGGAAGCAGGCCACCAGGACTTTCTCCTACAGAACAACCGGGAGGGTGCAAACCACCAGCCTTTAGGGTCGAGAAAATGAGTGCTCAGGACTGCTGGCATGGACCTAGGAGGCCAGTATTTAGAACTTGACCCAGCCCACCTTCTGACTTCTTACTTAAGTCGGCTTTGGGCCAGGTACCTCTTCTGAGAAAGAAGCTCATGACACGCCCCCTAGTTCTTTATCAACCTCGCCCGCCTTGAAGTTAGGAGGGTGATTGCCGAACAGGGATCCTACGGGGCGCCGAAGGATTCCGGTCAGATGTCTCTCTATTTCAAAGCAAGAGCTTCTCCTTCTTTGTCAATCTCGGAGTGCTTTTCATAAACACTTCATTTGATTCCAAAGGAGGTGACCCGTTGTAGACCACTCGATGGGAAACTCTGGCTTAGGTGCTACGGGGCCGGGCCCCTTACCCTGGTCTGCAGTGTGGAGTGCAGCATCATCCCCGGGGACCCGAATCTGTGCATCTGCACGAGACGAACCCTCAAGAAGGTTCCTTTCTCTTTCTCTTGGACCCAGGTGAGACCTGAGATTTGGAAAAACACAAAACTCCACTAGCAATTCCACTAGGGAGCCGAGGGGCAAGGCAGTGTTCTATTACACCCCCTCACCCCCCACCCCCAAATCGAGCCAGGAGTTTAGCCTCCAGAAGCCATGGGAGGATCCATGAAAGTCTTAATGACCCAAGACAGTCACTGCCTCTGAGTGGATGATCCCTGTGTCTCCAGGAGTCCCAGTTTCTCACTGCCCTTCTGCTTCTTGCTCCTCTGTGTGTGTGTGTGTGTGACCTCCATCTCTCATCGTTCCTTTCCCCCTGCGTCTATGTTGACATTTCAGGGGACTTGGGTAGTACCAGGCACTTGACTTATTATTATCACGGTAATCTCAGGAACATGATGCCGGGGGAGGGGGCAGTGGGGACTGAATGAGGTGGCACACCTTAAAACAAAAAGAGCTGCTTCCATGCCCTTGATTGCCCCTCCTCTTTAGCTGCCAAGATAGAAAACGCTGGGGCTGTGGGAAAATCTTGGAGGGGAAAGTGCAGCCATGTGGCTCCTGACCCTCCACTCGCCCCACCCCTTTGGAACAAACCTCCCTTGTCTCCCAGGGCCTGAGTCCTTCTGCTGCATCCACGCATTTGCTCTCCCTTTCTTCGGGCTCAGCAGGGACAGCTCCTCCCCAGGCTGTGCCTCTCCTGGGCTGGGCTTTCTTTCTCTCAGCATTGATCACTCAGAGCACTCCGCATCCCCTGAAGGATTCAGTTAATTACAAGATGCCCTGTTGCTCTAGATTCTCAGAGCGGTTTGGAGAATGGAAGCAGTGCTTCCAATGGAAGCCAAATAAGGCTTTCAAACATGCGCCATGTTGAGGAGGGACTAGTGCAAGCTTCCATTTCCATCTCCCCTCCCCACATTACCGGTGCTATGAGGCTTTTCTTCCCTCTTTATCTCTCCCTCCTCTTTTTACTTCCCTCTTGTACATCTTGCCTTAGGAACCCTGGTGATGCAAACATGAAGCAGTGCTCAGCTGCTAACTAAAAGGGGTTTGTGTGTGTGTCAAACACTTGATTCTGCTTCCAGAAATGATGACCCCACCCACTGCTTCTATTCTGACCCACAGCGATCCCAGTGGCAGAGTAGTACTGGCTGACCCCTTTGTCTTTCCAAGACCTTCAAGACAGCCTCGTGTTTCTTCCACGGCATGGTGGAAGATCTCTGATAACCAGCCAAGCCTGTAACCTACCTAGCCTCCCTCAGGGCTCCTTCCCATCAAGATGACAAACCCAACTTCCTCCGGGGCAAGACTACACTGTTGTTTTGTTGTGGTGGTTGTGGTTGTTGTTTTTGTGGCATCACTGCCCTGGTGGTTGTGGGAGTTAGCCAGCCTTGCTTCAAATCTGCTGGATTTGAACTGCCAAGCCAGTGGGCCGAAGTCCCGCACTCAACCACTACGCCACCAGGGCTCAGCCGCAAGTCTACACTGTTACAGGAGATCCCTCTAGTCTGTTATAGGAGATCCCTTTACTCTGTTACAAGAGATTCCTCTAGTCTGCTATAAGAGATCCCTCTAGTCTTTTACAGGAGATCACACTAGTCTGTTACAGGAAATCCCTCAAGTCTCTTACTGGAGATCACTGTGTGGAAAGCAATTCAGTGGCTCATAGCAGCAACCCTGGTATTCATTCCACAGCCAATACTCCTGCTTGCTTTGTGATTCAGTCTGGTTTTGCAAAGAGAAGTTTGAGGCAGGGGGAGCAGATTCTGTTTTCAATCCAAAAGGCCCAGAAGCTGTCAAAGCGAATGCCCTACCAAAAAATCCCCTGCGGACTGTTCTGGGTGTTGTGGAGGCAAAGGTGACTGCTGCCCTGGACAGCTTCCCCTCCAGGAACAGGTGACTCCCTTGTTCTCACAAGTGACATGACTCACTGAGGTGGGTGCTGGTGTAGACTGCAGGGGACGCCTGTCTAGCTCGTTCCTTGCTCCTTTGGGAGCTGGCAGGCTGCAGGCCAGTGGCCGGCTCCAGGCGACTGGTGACTGGCCATGCCCTGCCCCTTTCCCAGGATGCCCTTGGAAGCTCTTGGTCTCCTCCCTGGCTGCAGATGTGCCAAGGAGAAGTCAGTCAGGAGAAAAAAATCATAGTTTTTGTCAATACTTCTCTTTCCTTTTTATATGATTTCAAATAAATGTTCTAAAGGAGGAGGGAAAAGACACGGGTTTTGCTGAGAGGTGGGCCTGGTCGGAATCCAAATCCTGTCAATCTCCAACTCCAAGCCTCCGAGTCGATTCTGATTCCCAGTGACCTGATTGACCACAAAGGAGACTTTCCACTGTCTGAATGCTCAGGAATCTCCCAGGAGACACGGGTGCCCCAAGAGGGCAAACAGGCAGGCTGAAGAGTCACAGACTGACTCTTCCACACAGTCTGTGTGCTTCCAACATTGGCTAGTCATGTGACTGACTGTAGCCAGTTACTTATTCCCCGAGAGCCTCCAGTCCCCTCTGGAAAGTATGCCTACTGCAAGAGAAAGAACTGGGGAACTTTTCCCATTCAAAAGTCTAGTTGTTTCTGATTCTGAGTAGAATGGCCCCAGAGGGTTTCTCAGGTTCAAGACTTTTCTGCAAATCTTCCTCATTGGAGCAGCTGGTGGGTCCAACCAGGCAACTTTCCTGTTCGCAGCTCAGCAAGTAACTACTCGCAGCCCTAACTACAAAATCCAATGGGGCAGTTCTACTCAATCACCTGGGGCTCTGGGTCCAAATCCACTTGATGACACATAGCAGCATCAACACACCCACGCCGTGGGGCTGTGGTAAGGGTTGAAGACAAGGCTGTGTCTAAGATGGGGCAGCTCAACAAGGTCACACAAACCACTCAAGGTCAGCCAGCTACAAGACACAGAGCTGGGGTCACACCCAGGACTGGCGGACACCCCTGTCTTCCCCACATGTTCATTTAAAAGGAGTCAGCCCATTTGAAAGCCACAGCAAATTCATTGTGATGGACTCAATGCCAACTCACAGTGAGAGAGTAGAACCATGTCTTTGTCCCGCAGAGCAGCTGATGGGCTTCAACTGGGGGACTTTGGGTCAGTCAGGAGAAAAATCTGAATGCTTAACCACTGCAACTTTTAGTAACATCAGGGTACCACTTGGTATACGGTTCCAGACTTTTAAAAAGTTTAATTCTTCTTCCACTTTACCCTCAACCAACCCCGTATGAAACTGTTGACTCAACCTTTATAAAACCCTGACTCCCAGCTGCAAAATCCCTGGTTAGATTCCTAGACTAAATTAACTTCTTCGCAGACTGAACCCCCGCTGCTTGCTTATTGCCGGATTTCTCATCACTGACTCAATCGATGTGTTTGTTTCTTCCATGCCTTTGCTCTGGAGACTTAAATCTCTTTATTTAATTGTGGGTGGGCTGTCTTTTTAATAAGGAAAAAGAAGCTTCCCACTGCTTAGGCTGGGTGTCCGGGGAATGACAGCTTGGCCTTGACATTGGTACGGAGGTCTCAGGTCTGGACCCAAGGTGCACCTTGTTCTCTGAGTGTGGCTGGGTGCTTGCGGGGTGGTGTGGGCTTGCTATTTACTGCTCCCTAGCCCCAGGGCTCTGTGGCACTGGGGTGATAATAACTTACTAAGTACTCCAGTTCTGTAAGGTTAATGCACCATCCCCAAGGTGCTTAATTGATACTGGGAGTAGTTTATTCATGGGCAAGATCTGGTCCATTAATTCCTGTTTTACCAAATTAGAAAACAAATCCACCGAGAGATTAAATGACTTTCCCAGGTCAGGGGAAAGAAAGTGCTGAATCAACACACACTTATCTTGCTGGTGGCCTGGCTGGGTGACTCAATGTCATCTTATGCCCTCTGTGTCAGTCCTGGTGACAGCGACAACTGGCTATTCTCTTGCCTTCAAACAAGGGAGATGGAGGAGGAGGAAGAAGAAGGAGAAGGGAAAAGGAGGAGAAGAAGAAAAACATCCTTCTGACAACCAACAGTGATGACAAAATGTTCTCTTCGGAAGACCTCTTCCCCCCAAACGGGATTCTAGAATCTCCTTCGGTAAAGCATGTTCTGGGATCAGCATGTTAACCTGGAAAAGAATGAAATTAAAATAATATCCCTCTAAGTGTTTCAGAGGAAAACCAGTGGCATGGTGAGTGATGAATTGGAATGAGAATCGCAAGATCAACAGTTTGCAACTATCAGCAGTTCCCAGGGGGAAAATGAGGCTTTTCCCTCCAGGAAAGAGTTACAATCTCAGGTGGATAACGAGTCAGAACTGGCTTGATAGCAGTGAGTTTGGGGAACACTTCAGACGGGACTTCTCAGGCGACAAGATCTCGCAATCTACTCATACATAAGACAGTCCAGAAAGCCATGCGAGGCTGTGCTCTTCTGCTGTATGAGGTCACTATGTTGGAATGGACTTGATGACACACAACAATAACAAATGCTAAAAGATAGGTCTAGGACGTAGGTTACTACGTAAACATCTTTGTAATCTCAAAACAAACTGAAGGGCTCTCTATCCAGACTGAAGGATATATGTGGATCTTAAGGGATGACCAGTCCCAAACAACCTTCTCTCCAGGTTGAGTTCAGATCATCTTTCTTTAGCCCCATGTGCCTGGAGGTATAGAAGTCAATGGTCCCTGAAAATGGGCTGTGTGATCAAATTTGTTAGGAAAATCCTTTCCTTTCTCTGCTGCAGGACTCCGCAGAGCTTGAATAATCGGCTGGGCACCCTGACTCCACCAGAAGGATAGAATAGACAAGCCTGTTTGATACCTTCTCATAAAGAACTCTCCATCTCCACAAATCCATGTTGGTAAAAACTGCAAGCGTTATAAAGACTCTTCTCCTTCGCCCCAATCGTAACACAAAATAAGCTCGACCAGCTCTTTAGCTGTGCATTTCAAGATACTCGTCAGGAAGTGCAGCGCAGCCTTGAGGAAAGACGGGGACTGATTTCTGGATGGCATGGAGCTTGATCTCTTTCTTCTTCTTCTATTGTAGGTGGAAGGCCTCCAACACATCATCAACGATTCTTCCTTTCACATATCACTATTCGAACCCAGTTGCATCCCTACACCAAAGTTCTTTCTGTCTAGGACCTGGGTTCTTCTCATTATTATCCTTGTCACCCTGGTGGTGCTTGGACTGTTGTCTTCCATCCTCATGCAACTTAAAATCCTAGTGTCAGCATCCTTCTACCCCAGTGTGGAGAGAGAGCGCGTCCAATACCTACATGCAAAGCTTCTGAAGAAAAGACCTGAGCGGCAACCGAGAGCAGTCAAAAGGAAACCGAGTCTGTATCTGACAAAGGTAAGGCCAAGGTCGGGGTGTCAGTTCTACTTTGGGAAATATTCAGGTGTAAGGACAAATGAAAAGGCGATTTCAGAATGGTCTCCAATCTCCCATCTCCAATATAAGATCTAAGGTTCCTAGATTTCTCCATATAACCCTACCAGATAGCCTTCGAGACACTTGTTTTCAGTGAGTGTATTCTGACACGTGATAGCGAGGCCACCACAACAATCACTCAATAAAATTGCATTCCCATATCAAGGATAAAGAAACAACAAAGGAAAAAACCCACTATGTCTTACAGCTCGGTAAACTGTAAATAATTTGCTCATTTTCCAATGCTGAAATAAGTGCATGTGTGCATGTGCACAAACACACACCGTATAAACAATTATACTGCATAACATAGGTAATGTACCCATATTTAAATGGTGACATCTTGATTCTTATACAAACGTATCAAATAGTTGTGTAATGCTCATGAGATAACAATAGTAAGTTACAGTAAATTTAAAGGATTTAAATCGCTTACCACACATCCAGGCCTCCACACCCAGGCCACCAGGAATGTTAAAATGAATTCACTTACAAGATGCAAAGTTGACCTCCTTTGCAGAAGCAGGCGGAAATTGAGGCCATTGCATCCACAGGGCAAACTTCACCAGCATATCAAGGATAAGAATTATTGGCTTTGTTGCTACCGGGGACCTACAGCTTCCAAAAAAACTCAAGGACAATGAAAGCCCTGGGTAGTTAGGAAGGATAAGCTAGACAGGGCACCCTGCAATCTTGGGGCCTGTTGGAAAAAAGTCTTTGAGATTTTATTCCCACACTGGTAACCTCATAACGAAAACTTTGCATGAGAGGCATTTGAAGTGACTCTTGCCCTCCACTTATCATTTTTGTCTCTTCAGATTCACTTTTGGCTTCCGGTCCTAGAAAGGATGAAGAGGAAACAGATAGATGCCGGGAGGGAGGACACCCCATGAGGTACCCCAGAGAGTTACTCTGCCGCACCACATCAGCAAGACTCCTCAGGCTTACTGACCTCAGCCACACTCAATGTGACATGCCTGTCTCAGGGTTGGGGTTGGTAGGGCCATTTGGGGGTTAGCCCTCTGGACTACTTTTTCCCCTGGGGTTAAGGGGCTTCATCTAAACAGGCAGTTTGTCATTCAAACAATACATATCATTCTAGACGATATTATCACAGGGCAGCAGGGCACTGGCCTCTTAATAACGAGTCTCAGCATAGAATAATATTTAAAGGACAAAACCAGAAAGCCATTCAAATCTCTACTGCAGTCTCACAGGCATCATGTCCGTGGGGAACAAATGCATGCAGGGCCAACAGCTCATCTGTGTTAGTCTGGGTTGACAAAAGAAGCATGCAGGACGCTCATATATAGGGAAGAGAGACCTTTATATAAAAGAGTAATTGGGGCTGAGCCCTGGTGGCATAATGGCTGAGTACGTGACTGCAGCCCACTGGCTTGGCGGTTCAAATCCAGCAGCAGCTCTCCAGGAGCAAAACTGGCCCTCCCACTCCCACCAGAGCGCAGTGATGCCCCCTTCCAAAAAGAGTAATTGTACACTAAGAGAACATCTCGGCCCAGTCCTGATCAAATCCATATGTCTGCTATTAGCCCATATGTTCGATATCAGACCATAAATCCTTCTTTAGACTCCCATAGCACATGCAGAAAGATCACAGGCCAGTGGGCAGAAGGTCTTGTGGGTTCAGTGACGGTGGAAGCATCTCAGTGCTGGTGAGTTTCCATGCGTACCTCCAGCCCCAGCGATCTGACTCCGTCAGGGTAGCTACATGTGTCTTGTTAGCAGGAAGATAAGGCAGGGAGAAATGTGGTCGCCAGTGAACTATTTATCACCAGGGTGCCTCCAAATGAGGTCAACAAGCTGCAATCTGATCAAAAGGCTCCACCCCTTTGCAAGTTGACACCAGATAATGATGTCAACACATGATCTTTCGGCTCTGCCAAAGCCAGTTAAACAACGAGCCTACTCAAGCAGTCTCCAAGTCAGCGTACAAGTCATAATTCCCTGAAGAGTTCTAAACATTGCCAGTGCCCTGCCTCACCCACAGAGCCTCTGCATTAGCTGCCCTGGGATGGGGCTTGGGTTTTGGCATTGCTCAGAGCCCCCTGGGTGACAGTTAGGAGCAGGTAAAAATGAAGGTCACCATTCATCCCCCAGAAGCTTACAGCTCCAAGGGTCTTTCAATTCAGGCCTTCAGTGGTAAACTTTCTCGAACAGAAGGCGCCTACATTAGAAATGGGTCTGAATCACCATTTACAACGTGTGTTTCTCAGACCACTCAACCCTGCAGATATTCCATAAAAAGAGTTTGTGTGAGAACATTATGTTGTCAATTCTCATCAGCAGTCTTCCAACCTTGAAGATTCATAAAGCAGGTTGCCACGATTCAAAAATGAGAATTCCTATAATAAATAAATCTCTTTTAACCTTGTTTCACCCAGACTTTCATCAAATTATGAAAACTGTAGAACAGTTTGCCTGTAAGTTCTGTGAACTTCATGTAAGCCAGGTTCCACAACGTGTACTCTGGTCTACTAAGGTAGTTGCCATGGATTTCAACACACACACACACACACACACACACACACACACACACCAAAAAAAGAAAAGAGAAAGGATCAGATAACATGCAAATGCACCAGTGATTTGGCATATTGAAATATTCTGATGACTTTATGCTTCATTCTGTTTTCTAAACAAATACATTTGTTAATAAAAGGATGCAGACGTGCATTTTTGTTGTTACGTTGCATTTCTTCTACAGAGAAGAGATTCGCCTCATATGAGGTAAAACACTGCATCAATTGCTCCATGTTCTGAAGGAATTGGTTGACCTGTGATGTTCTAAATTCCATTAACTGGCTTCCTAACTTTGGCTAGCTAACATCATCAGCATCCACAGCAAACATTTGAACAGGCTCACAAGGAAGGGACAGGCAATATCCAGCCAGTTCACATCGGTCCCCGTCTTCGGGATTCTTCCCATCCAGGTGAGAGAATCAGATGTTTAGATGAAAACAGCAGGCAATTCTAGTACCAGGGCCAGTTCCCATCATGTTGACTCCAACACAGGGAGACTGCACCTGCGTCACAGTAGCTCTGCGCTTCAGAGACTTCACAGAGGCTGGTTTTACAGAATGAGATACCCAGTCCTTTCTCACAGCGTGCCTCTGGGTGAGTTCAAAATGCCGCGTGTTGGTTAGGACTCCAGCGTGCGCTCCTTCACGTGACCCAGGACCCGGAGAGGTTGGCAAAGGTGGATGAAGCAGCACATGTCATGTCATTTCTCACCACTTTGAACACTTCTCTGGTCTTTTGTGCAGTGTCGTCCTGCCCTTTGCCGGACATATTTGTCCTTGGTCTGAAATGCTCTTCCCTTTTGAAAAGACAGCCTGGCCGGGTCATATTGTCATGGCAGGCAATTTTGATCTTCAAAACAGGGTCAACTTGACTCGGGCATGCCTCTTTAATTGTAGTTATCTACTTTAGATGTAAACAAGTGCTAAGCTAAATTTCCTGAAGCGTGTACTGTAAAAGGTGCCCTGTTAATCTTGTAGAGCTGAGCTGCAGTTCTCAACCTGTGGGTCACGACCCCTCTGAGGGTCGAATGACCCTTTCACAAGGGTCACCTAAGACCATCGGAAAACACATTTCCAATGGTCTTAGGAACCAAGACACCACTCCTCTATCTGTCTCCAGGCAGGTCTGCCCACATGCAGATATGCCCACCCATGAGTACCCGGCATGAAGACTGTTACCCCTGCTATACCATGCTTCAAGACAAAATGTCATTTATTTGTAATTAGAAATAAATATTTCACAATATTTAATTGCATGTTGTTTTTATGATTAATAATTATGCTTTAAGTAGGCACAACTTGTAACAATGAAAATACATCCCGCATATCAGATATTTACATGATGATTCATAACAGTAGCAAAATGACAGCAATGGAGTAGCAACAAAAATAATGTTATGGTTGGGGGTCACCACAACATGAGGAGCTGTGTGAAAGGGCTGTGGCATGGGAAAGATTGAGAACCTCTGAGCTAGAGAGGGAATGCCTGAGGTAATTTAATAGTGTTCTTTTCTCACGTCTAAAGTTAATGACTTACTTAAGAAGCACACTATGTTATAGTCTAAGTCACTATTTCTCATTTCACAAATCCCGATTTGACCTTGTTGTCTGTGCTTGTCTGTCAGTTAGTGTCTCTGAGGCATTGCAAATCCAAACGGTTTTATTGTTCTACTTGGGATGTTAGACAATGTTTTTCCCTTGCTTAGAGTATGTGTCTGCTACCTTCTCAGTTAGGACCCACTCCGTCAGAATTACAATATGGGACGTTAGCATCTTTGCATATCACTTATTTTTGTCTTAATTCAGTTGAAAAAATAGATGTAAAATTTCAACCTAGTGGGGTAAGAACACTCTCTCTTACCCAATCAATAACAACGATTCTCCCAAAGTAGCAAAGACTGTTGAGGTCTGTTGTTTCATTTAAATTATTTCGTGAAGAGAAAAAAAGAAGATGTTTTTTAAAAAACACAAATGTAGGTGGTTATTTACTACAATTAAAAATCTGTTAATTTCATCATATAAGCTCCACATAGTAGGGAGAAAAGATTTAAATGAAGGGGTGGCTGAATCCTCCCCAATGTCAAGGGTCTTGATCTTATTCCATAGTGATGGTAGTACCATGTTTGAAACATGACACACATTGCTAACCACAACTGTGAGTCAAAGGTTGGTGGTTTGAAGCCACTGGGTGGCACCTCGGCAGACACGCCTGGTGATCTGCTTCTGTGAGGCTGCAGCCTTGAGACCCTACCCCAAATGGATCTCCCCGCACACAAGGGCCCCAAGGCGTTGAAGTCAACTTGACAACAACTAACAGAGAACTAAGAAAGACTTGGTGATCTACCTCCGAGGATCCATCAATAGAGATATCATCGGATCACAGAAATCCACAACCCATCAGAGAGATGGCACAGGACCAGGTAGCATTTTGATCCATTGTACAACGTAGTATCAGTATGAGCCAGGCTGTTCACAACACCAACAAAAGCTGGAAAGGACCATGGGTTCCAAATCCACCTTTGCCACCAACTTCACCTCTCTGAGCTCAGTTTGCTGTTCTGTTAAGATGGAGGTGCTGGGTTAAACACACCGAAGAAGCGGTCATCTCTGAAAGGCTTCATTTCCATTGGATGCTCGGCGGTGGCTGGAAACAAGTTGTGACCCACACCTCAGCATCTCATTTGTTTGTTCTTTCATGGTTGGTCAATGAATCATAAAGAACAAAAGAAGCTCTCTGCTCATAAGTGTGATTTATTTGATGAAGAAAGGGAAAGGGAAGCATATGGTCAGAATAAATGTTGCTTTCTCCACAGGCACAAAGAAGCGATCAGAATCGTTATTAGATTCTAAAGGTCATATGTAATTTCATAAAGTCGGGCTGTGGTGTCAGTGACTGAAGACCTGGGAATGGATGTTTTGACCTCTTCAAGGCAAAGTACACTAACTCTAAATGTGATCTTTTAAGTTTTACTTGAAAGAAAAAAATTTTTGAAAAGGAAGTCATAGTGGAAATATATTTTTAAATGATTTATTTTTTTCTGAGACTATGTAGAGACATGTATATACTGGTTCAACAATTTCTACATGTATAATTCAGTGCCATCGATTATATTCTTTTAATTATAAATTATATATTTATACCTTCCTTTTTCTAGGTTGACCCTCCCCCATGAACATAAGCTCACTGCCCTTAAGTTTTCTATATAATTCTTCCAGTGTTGTCACTTCAGTTCACAGCTCTAGATCTTGATAGCACATCATACTCAAAGCAGACATTCATTACTAGCGAAGGTAAACTATGTTTTTACAGTCAGAGGATATTTTTGCTCACAGGTTTAAAGATGATCTCAGGACAGTATTTATAGAGGTTTAATCCAATGCTCATGGCTTCCTAATATCTGGATACTTTGAGAATTGGAAGTTCTCTTCTACCTTCTCTTCTTTTTGTTTGTTTGTTCGTTTTTTGGGAGGGGCATCACTGCCCTCTGGTGGTGGGAGTAGGAGGCCTAGCCTTTCCTCCTGTGGAGCCACTGCTGGAATTGAACTTCTATCCCAGTGGGCCGCAGTCCCGAGCACAACCACTATGCCACAGGGTCTCAGTCCAACATTCCCTTCTTTTGATCAGGATTTTCCTAATAGAGTCTTTCATTTAGTCGTGGTAGCTGGACAGTTCTTGTCATCTCACAGCAAAGGAGACCATTGTACCTGGAAGCTGTGGAAGTATGTTTTTATGGCAACAATAAAAGGTGCTGTGTCTTGCAAGTTGAAATGTTAATATGTACAAGAACATAAGTAACATACTATTTTGAAACATGATGCAATGAAAGAAAAAAAAGTGCTGAGTTAGAAATCGGAGAACTGGATTCTAATTTTCATTTTGCAGGGATCACTTAGTGAAAACACTTATCTCAATGCAGCCAGCCCTTCGATGGAAAACATCATGAAAGCTATTACTTCTTGAGCCCTTACTAGGTACCAGACATTGTCTAAAATACTATTTCATCTAATCTACCAAAACCCTATGAGAGAATTTCTACTGAGATGGCATTTTTATAGACAAGAAAACCAAGATACAAAGAGGTTAAAGCACTCCTCTAGAGAATATTACAGAAACCACTATGTACAACACTGCCTCTGAAAACATGGCTCTCCCTCAGGCAAAGAGATGCAGAAAGTGGCAGTCAGAAGTCAGATGAGTCCCAGGGAAGTAGTGAGAGCCAGGGATCTAGGCAGCGCTGACAGCACCGGCAAACCCTCCACTTCTGCATTGGTGCAACAGGAAGACTGAATCTCATGCTCTCACTGATCTCTGTGGATTGTGAAGTCCTGGTATTCCCAGGATGTGTTGTTAGGACCCATGATGTGACTGAGCCAAATGGCCCCCTTTGGTTTTCCAGGCTATCATCTTTATGGCAGCAGAACGCCAGGTCTTTCTCTCCAGAAGCAGCTGAATGGGTTTGAACTATCACCCTTTCTGGGAGTAGTGGAGCCTCTTGACCATTACACCAGTTCTTGCCTATAAAGCATTCTAGAACCTTCACTCTCATTCTTCATTCCTACTTGACCATCAAACGCGTATTCCTAGTGCAGTGACCAATTAAGATATTTCAATGATATGATGAAACACGGGAACTACTTGTCTATGCCAGGAAGAGACCCTTATTTGTACCCATTCCAAAGAAAGGTGACCCAACAGCATGCTGACGCTATGGAATCGTATCATGGATATTGCATGTCAGTAACATTTTGCTGAAGAGCACCCAACAATGCAGTACACTGACGGGGACCTGAGGGAGGCTCAGGCCAGAATCAGAAGAGGGCAAAGTACCAGGGATATCATTGCTGGTGTCAAATGGATCCAGACTCAAAGCAGAGAACACCAGAAACACGCTGACTCTTATTCTACTGACTATGCAAAAACATTTGCCTGTGTGAATCATAACAAACTGTGGGTCACCTTGAGAAGAATGGGAATTCTAGAGCATTTCATTGTGCTCACCAAGAACTTGTACATGGATCAAAAGGCAGCTGTGAAAACAGAACAAGGGACTACTGCACGGTTTAAAATCAGCAAAGGTGTGTCCTCTCGTCATGTTATTAAATCTTGCTTGGATCCACAATAAGTGCCCATAGAAGCAGCAGTCAAGAGGGCAAAAGCTGGGTTGCTCTGGGTAGATTTTCTACACAAGACCTCTGTAAAGTCTGGAAAGGCAAGGACATTACTTTGAGAACGAAGGGGCGGTTGACCCAAGCTATGCTATTCTCCCTTGCCTCATATACATGTGAATGTTGGACAGAGACTAAGGAAGACCAAAGAAGAAGAATTCATGCTTTGAATTGTGGTGCTGGAGAAGAATACTGAAAGTACCATGGTCTGCTGAAAGGAGAAAGGGATCTGTCTTAAAAGAAGTGTGGCCAAAATGCTCCTTAGAGGCAAGGATAGTAAGACCTCCTCTTACATACTTTGGACATACTGTCAGGCAAGGTCGGTCTCTGGAGAAGGACCTCATGCTGGCTGAAGTGGAGGGGCAGCGGGAAAGACCTTCAGCGAGATGGCTGGACACCGTGCCCTGCAACCATGGGCTCAGGCAGGGGACAATTATGAAGATGGTGCAGGACCGGGCGGCGTTTCCTTCTGTTGTACACAGTGTTGACGTGGGTTGAAACTGACAGGAGCACTCCTAACCACATCCACAGGGCAAGGATAAGCCACGTGGCTGCCCAAGGCACAGGAAGTGGAAATCAGAACCCATCTTCAACTCATTAGAAAATTCGGTTACTCGAAAACCAGGCTCCTTCTCCCTGCCATCTCTATTGAAAAAG
Organism: Nesogale talazaci; assembly: GCA_004026705.1. Taxonomy (NCBI): domain Eukaryota; kingdom Metazoa; phylum Chordata; class Mammalia; order Afrosoricida; family Tenrecidae; genus Nesogale; species Nesogale talazaci. The sequence goes on along the minus strand of PVJH01011515.1, from coordinate 53,238 downwards.
AAAGTGGGGGAGAGGGGGGTGGGAGAAAACAGTCCTTATTATATTATGAAACACACACACGCATATGATTTTTAATGCTGCTTAAACAAATGCTTTCTCTTGTGAAGATCAACTGCCCTTCACCCATGAAATCCTACAATGTCCAGATGGCTGGGGCTCAGAACACCCTGATCTCCTCTGAGCACTGTTTACCTTAACAATATGATATCTAACAATACACTGTGTTATGGCTGTTCCTGAGGCATGTGTGTGTGTGTGTTTGTGTGTGTGTTTCCTCCAATGTCTTCAGTCTATGGAGGTGCCAGTTATAGAATTCAGAGAAAGGAATCTCAACAGGATTAGTCAGCAGCTAGACCTCTGACGCAGTTCCTGTGCTTTGGTTAAAAATAGGAAAGCGGATATTTTGCCTAAGTAAGCACCCTTGTGTGGCATCAGAATTGACCACTTTTTTCTTTGGGTTTTGCCACATTTTATCTAAAAATAGAGGGAAACTGTTCTTGACTGTTTAGACAAGACCGCTTTCTTCTGTGACCGAGGCTTTCAGGGTTTTCTTGTCTGTGGTTACCCCGGCTCACTTTGCTCAACTTCCGCCTTTGACCATCTGGCAAACTTGGACTGAGCGCTTCTACTTTTTCCCCATCCTCCAGGGGCAGGGAAAGAGGACAAATCTGTGCAACTGGATGGACAACTAGGGCTGTGCAGGGTACATCTAAACAGAGGACAGTTTTCGGACCGCTCCTGACTAATCAATGGACTCTTATGAGTGGCTAGAAATTCAGTTCTTTATAGAAGCCCTCTATTCTTTCCAAGTTACAAACTAACTCAAATACTAATTAAAAAATACACATCAGTCAAACTGTGAGCTTGTGGTTTGGGGGCTCTGATCCTTAGCTGCTCCTTGTGTTTCACAGTGGTTCTGAGTGGGGTCCCCTGGGTAGCACAATGAGTTAAATACTCAACTACTAGCCAAAGGTTGGTGGTTTGAATACACTCAGATGTACTTTGATCTGCAACAGCCCTGGTGATTAAGGTCACAGCTTAACAAAGATGGAATGCACTACTACCCATGCAGCACATGGAATCACTAGGTCTTGGACTCACGCCACATGACCTGTTCTCTTTCTTTCATTCTTCTTGCCTGTTTGGTGGGTGTGATGGTGAGGATTACATCCACTGGACACTCCTGGGGAAGGGTAGTCCCTCTGGCAGGGTAGTACCTCTGAGGCTGCCAGATGCCCCTTCATTTTGGATGAGAGAGAGAAAGAGAGAGAGAGAAGAGTTGAATCCTCTCAGATTCTCTACTTTCTGCTGGATCTGCTTCTTGCATCTGGTTCTTTGATCTTCTGTTGCTTGCTTCTCTAAATCTGGTTCTTGCTTCTCTAGAGAACCCAAACTAAGAAATTCAAGCCCTTAGGTCTAATTGATCCTCCTTGTTTCCTTCAAACTCTTGAATTCTGTGTTAGTCTGAAAACAAGGTCAGAGGCACTCATATGCATCTAGAAAGAACTTAAAAAAACACCCAAAAGCCAAAGGGAGCAGCCACCAGACATCAAGGAACAAAAAAATTATATCATTGCATACCCACCTTCCTGATATGATCACTGAAGACAAGCAGATGTGGTGAAGAAAGCTGATGGTGCCCAGCTATCAAAAGATATAGTGTATGGGGACTTAAAGGTTTGAAGGTAAACAAGCAGCCATCTAGCTCAGAAGCAACAAAACCCACATGGAAGGAGCATACTAGTCTGTGTGACCACAAGGTTCCAAGAAATCAGGTATCAGACATCAAAGAACTAAAAATTATATCATTATAAATGAGGGGAAATACATATTGGGGACCCAAAGTTCATATACAGGTAAAGTGACATCCCCTTATAGAGGGTTGAAAGAGGAGATGAGCCAGCCAGAGTACAGTGTAGCCATGATGAAACAACATGCAACTTTTCTCTAGTTCTTAAGGATTCCTCCCTCCCCCTCCACTATTATGATCTACCTTAAAAATCTGGCTAGACCAGAAAATGTACACTGGTACAGAGAGGAATTGGAAACATAGGGAATCCAGGACAGATGATCCCTTCAGGACCAGTGATGAGAGTGGCGATACCTGGAGTATGGATGGAAGGTGGGGCAGAAAGGGGGAACCAATTATAAGGATCTACATATAACCTCCTTCCTGGGGTATAGACAACAGGGAAGAGGGTAAAGGGAGACATCAGACAGTGTATGATATGACAAAATAATAATAATAATTCATAAATTATCAGGATTCATGAGGGAGGGCAGAGCAGGGAGGGAAGGAAGGGAAAAATGAAGAGAGAAAACCAAGGGCTTGAGTAGAAAGTGAATGCTTTGAGAATGATGATGGCAACTGTGGCACTCATGAAATCCTGTGTCAGTTTCAGGATTGGGAGTGTAGGGGTGAAATCTAGCTGTCAATCTGGAGATAGTCAATGAGACTTTTGTGTGGGCATGGCTTTCTCCTGAGAATTCTGGGAATTCTGTATTCCCCCTTGGAGGTGAGGCTCAGATCCTTGGAGACATTCTACTGACAAGACACAAGGCTGATTCCCTTTGAGACATCCCAGAGGAGAAGCCACATGGACTTACCCTGATGTAACCAGACGTCAGAAACCAGAAAAGCCATGTAGAGACCCCTGCCAGTGCTGAAATGTTTGAGAAGTCACAGAGAGGCCCCTGCAAGCACTGAGATGCTTCTACCACTACTGGATTCACAAGACTCTGCACCTACTGGCCTGTGATGGTCCTGGTGTCAATGCATGTGCTTCATGAATCTGAGGAGGATTTATGGATTGGTATCAGACATATTGGACTTGTGACATTGAACTGGATGGAGATGTTTTCTCAGTGTTCAATAGCTCTTGTATATAAACCTCTCTCTTATATGCATATGCATGTTTATGAATTTCCTATCTCTAGTCTACCTAGACTAACACAGCAACAAATGTACAAACGTGACTGGCATCCAATATGTGTATGTATGGATTGGGACAAGAGTTGTATGAGTCCCTAATAAAATGATTTTTTTAAAAGAAAAAAACTTTATATCAAAGAGGAATTGAATATTAAGAAAACATGCCAGCCCATCTAGTTCAAGTCCATAAGTCCCATATTAGCCGGTATGTCCAATAGCAATCTATAAATTCTTCTTCAGACTCACTCAGCACATGCAATGACACCAAATACAGGAAAAAAAATCACAGATCAGTGGGTGTAAACTCTTGTGGATCCAGTGGCGGTGGAAATCTCTCTGCCCTGACATGGGTCTCCACATGACTCCTCCAGTCCTAGGGCTCTGGCTCCAGCAGGGTAGCACATCCGGCTTGTCAAGAGGAAGACAAAGCGGAGTCCCCCACGCCCAGGGAGGAATACAGGAGTTCCCAGAATTCTCAGGCAAAAGCCAGGTGCCACAATCAGGCTGTGATCTGATTGATAGGTTAGACTCCACCCCTTTGCAAGTTGACAGATTATGTAACTGCCACAATTTCTAATTTGGGAAGAATACAGGGCTTTGCTGTTGCTGTTGCAATTGGATGGCATTAAGTTGGTTTTGACTCTTGGTGATTCTGTGTACAACAAAACAAAACCCTGCCCACTCATCCTTATTTGTACCCATTCCTAAGGAAAGGGATCCAACAGAATGGGGACATTACCACACACTGTCATTAGTATCACATAAAAATTTACCAGCACACAAAAATTTGCTCAAGATCATGCCTCAGTGCTTTGGCAGGTAATTTCCAGACATACAAGGATTTTGATAAAAGTTCTGTATTCTGGTTTTCCTCTGCCGTTCCCTAGCCATGGCACCTTGGTTTAGTAGTTTTCCGTGGAAAAGGTCCCCACTCTGAAGCCCAGAAGTTAGAGGCAGCGACTTCGAGAGCCCTGTCAAGTTCTAGGACTCTGTAAAACTGATAAGTGTTTACTCTCTTCTCTCCTTTTCTCTTGTTCAAAGATCAATTCTCCACCACAGTTGGTGACCTAAATAGTTCCCTTATTTTTCAATTCAGGAATTAACTTTGCTTTGTAACACTGCTTTCAGATAACACCCATTCAATTTTAGTGCTAATAAGACCAGAACATTCACACCTGGTGCCACAGAATCAATTCTGACTTATAGTGACCTCATAGGACAGGGGAGAACTGCCCCCTAGGGTTTACAAGGTTGTGGCTTTAGGGAAGGACTCTGGCTGGCACAGTGGTTAATCATAAACAGTTTGGCTGTTAACAGAAAAGTTGGTGGTTCAAGTCTACCAACTACTGTGATGGGGGAAAAAATGAAACAGTTGGCTTACTATATAAAGGTTTCAGCCTTGAAAATTCTGGGCCAGTTCTACTCTGTCCTTTAGACCCATGATGGTTCAGAATTAGCTCAACAGCTGTGTTAGTACTGGTAAACTAGAGAAACAAATTTAATAGACATGCATATGGATATAAGAGTACGGTTTATATATAAGAGGAATAGGACATTATAAAAGCATCCCAACCCTGTCCAGTTCAAAGTCATAAGTCCAATATTAGCCTTTATGCTCAATATCAGTTAAAACATCTCCTTTCAACTCACGAAGTCACAGGTCAGTGGATACAGAGTCCTGACGCTGGCAGGAGTCTCCCCATGGCTCCTCCTTCCAGGGCTCAGGGTCCATCAACAGCATCCAGTGGTGGTAGAGGCATCTCAGCACTGGCAGGGCTCTCCACGTGGCTTCTCCAGCTTCAGAAGTCTGGTTCCATCAGGGCAAGGCCATGTGGCTTCTCTGGCTCCTTCAGCTCCTTGGACGCTGCCCTCTTGTCTTGTCCGTGACTCATCGTCTCTGAAACTAACTCCCAACAACTGGGGAGATGGCTTCTCATCTCCATGAGGGAACTATCGCGAGATTTTTCCATAAGTCTCAGGAGAAAGCCATGCCCACACGGAGGCCTCGTTGCCTACTAAATGGCTATCTCCAGATGAACAGGCTAGGCTCCACCCCTACATCTCAATCATGAAATTAACATAAGCACATGACTGCCACAACAGCAGTGCATTTGTTCTTCAAAAACAAAAAAGAAAGAAAGAAAGAAAAAAAAGAAAAAGATAACCTTTACAGCAGCAGATCAACTACTCTTTCTCCTACAGAATGGCTCGTGGATTCGCACTGCAGATCTGTGGATGAGCAGCCCAGGGAGTGCTGAGCTCCTGTGCCACCCTTGTTCCCTGGATTCCCACTGTCTCCCTGAAATCTCCTTCTAATCATTAGTGTCATCTGCCAAGATCACTTCCCTGTCAAAGGACTTCATCCATCTTCACTTCTAATCGAGTTTCCGTATCACCACGCAGCACTAGAATCCTTTCTTTAAAGTAAAAAGAAACGACAATTTAAAAAGCACATTGTGTGTGGATTTGTTCCTTGGAGGATACATCACGGTGGGCTCCCTTTACTCCAGGAGGCTTCATGGTGCCGTGGATTTAAGCGTAGATCTGCTAACCAGAGTGGGAGGATCTAATCGACCAGCTCCTCCAGAGAACGATGAAGCTGTCTGCTCGGATAAAGATTTACGACCGTGGAAACCCTGGGGAGTCCTTCCTCTCACTCTGCTCTGTGGGGTTCTGATGGCTTGGTATTGACCCAATGTCCGCGGGTGGGTCCATTTACTTATCACAGTCTCCAAATTGTCTGCCTCCCTGTAGTGGTGTCAGTCATCTGCTGGGGATATCAAAAGATGTACAGCATACATTTGCCTCACAAGAGGGCAATGGATATTTATACCCATTTATACCCAAAGCTATAGCTTTGGGGGCAGTATTCAAGTTTTATGCCTACTGTCTTATGTACGGAATGTCAAGGGGAAGAAGTCTTAAAGTGAACTTGCTGAGGAAATAGACTGGGAAGGTTCCCACTTATGCGCTAAGAAATTTAGCCTTGGAGACAGGACAAATTTCCAGGGAGCCAGATCTCTCATTTTCATCTAGTTATCTGGTTGAACAACCAGTGTGATAGTTGAATTTTTGGATCAATGTGGCTGGGCCTGGATTTTCCATAGTTTGGCACTTAAGAAGTAGTAATATCCCATGGGGAAATCTAATATAATGCAATCACTTTTCTGATATGGTCTACTGTGAGCATTCAGTCAATTAAAAGGAGGTCGCCATGTGTCAGAACTGGCATGAAGACAGTTGGTTTGGTTCATGCTGGCTATGGAATGCTAACAGTAAAGAGTCAATTTCACCAAATGAGGGGATACATAAAGCTTAATGAGTGGGTTGTCCTTCGCGTCATCCATTTCTCATTCATCTCTTCGGCCATCCCAACCAGCATGAGTTGAGTTCCTTCTGTACATGAGACACCACTGTGTTAAGAACTATGGTCCCTGGGTTCCAGGTTTCAGGAAGCCCCCGGTCCTGAATGGATTGCAGGACGGCCAGGATTGTTTCAAGATCATTCTTTTTTTTGCGGGGGG
>PVJH01011515.1:0-46682 GCA_004026705.1 Nesogale talazaci | reverse complement strand
CTCCAACCTTGACTCTTGGCCTGCTGCTGCGACTCTTTCAGAACCTGCCTGGAGTGTCCAACTCATTCCACAGGCCTGGTCTGCCTTAATGCATCAAATGTCCTCTATCGGTTCTTGTGTTCAGTTCTAGCCTTGTTCTAAACAAATCTAGTTCCTGGCACTAACTTTTGCATGTGGCTTTCCATATGGACCAGAGAGGGATTCCTGGAAATCAGGCTAAGATGCAGCTCTAAGTCCATTCCTTTACAAGTCAGTAAACAAAACTGTCCGTTTCCAGTGGGGTCCAGCATCGCCCTTCTCTCCTCACCCCCAAACTAAACTTCTTATTCAGGTCCAGTCACTTCCCCCTTTCTTGGGCTGACACCATGTAATCCCTATTGTGAGCCCCACTGACAGAACAGTAAAACTTCCCAAGTCTTTACCATCTCTCTCATTGATTTTTTTTTTCACTACAAACCAGAGTAATTTGCAGAGTGATTGGATTTTTTGATATTACTCATTGATTTGTTGTCCACCAATCTGATGTCTCTGGGCTCTTCCAGTAAAGGAAGAGGGGTAGTATCATGATCTTCATTTAATGTAGCAAGAAACCAAGATTCAGAGAAGCTAAGTGACTTTCCTCAGACCACAGTCTGGGTGGTGAGGAAACCCAGGTCTTCTTTTAAATGATGTCATGTGTCTTTGGGTATGTGAGGCACTGCCTTTTGTGGCTTTGAGCCTTTGCCCACACAGCCTCCCACATCTTTTCAAAGTGAAGCCAGTGCCCTCCACCCAAAGAATGACAAAGCAGAAATGCCAACTCAAGCCTTCATTTTCCCACTTCCCATTAGAATAAGGACCCTCAACTCAGTTCACTGCCGACTCATACCTAGATACAGGATCCTGGGATCCTTATTCTTAGTTGTAGGATCCCAGGATCCATATAGGGTCACTATACGCATCCTAGGAGCCTACAAATAAGATTCAGACACTCTAATTTTTCCTTTGTTGACAGGAAAACTCGAAACAAAACCACGACCATCACCTGGAGACCCTCGAAGCTTTCCCTTCTTTCAGGAACTCTCTTGAATTTCATGCAGAACCTCTAAGTCTGCCTCTCTCAAGATGCCCATCAACTTCAACTTCCTCTTTCTGCAGTAGATGTTGAGGGCCCTGTTCACATCTTCTTAATGTGCTGTAAATCACTCACTCTCAGCAATGCCAGTAAACACTGATTGGGGGGGAGGGCTTGTCCTTTTCGAAAGGGGAAAGTAAGTTGTCTTGTTACTCAAATCCCCAAGACAAGAGAATTGTTTACAGTGAGACACATAGAAGGTGGAAAACAACTCAATGTATTGCAGTCTGCTTAAGAAAAGAAAGTACAGCTTGGGGAGCGGGGTTGTGCTTGGCCTTACAAGGGGAGAAGAGGCTGAAGTCCGTTCTACATGATATTCATCATCTGGGATAGCCAGCCAAGTGAATCACAGGGGCCTGGCAGCTCCCCAGGCAGGGCCCATGAAGGACAAGTCAGTGACAGGCCAGGACAGAATCTCTCTCAGAAAGTCTTGAACAGGGTAGGGATGAACATGAGTGTATGAGAAGCTAGCTTCCCTACCCAGGGCCTGCCATGACTACATGGTACTGCCTGCCAAATTTGTAGGCATCATCAATTACCCACTCCTCACTCTCTCCTGACCCTGGGATGTTTGCTTCCTAGATCCTCTTCTTTAATTCTCACATGAAATATGCCAGGACTCCACTGAACCCATAGCCATGGGGTCAGCTCAGACTCCTAGCCACCCAGTCTGGTTTCCAAGATTGGAAATCTTTCTGGGAGCAGATGGCCTCATCTTACTCCCAGAGAATGCCAGGTGAGTTTGAACCTTGGACTTTGAAATTAGTGCCCCAGTACTTACCCGACAGAACCACCCAATAGAATAACACCGCTATTGTTCCCATAGTCCAATGCTTAACCGGGGGCTCTAAGTGATGAAATCTCCTGGCTGATGCACCCTGGTTCTTTGACTCCACAGCTGTGCCCTTAAGAACAATATAGTGGTGCTAGGCTTCCTAAACTCTCTGTCAGGAGATAGGGGTTATGGAGTGAGCAGGGCCCTGGTGGTGCAGTGGTTATGCACTGGGGCGCTAACCACTGGGCCCTTCCAACCTGCCAGCTCCTCTGCAGGGGAAAGATGTGGCCTTCAGTACAGCCTTGTCTACAGGGTCTCTATGAATGAGAATTCTCTCTCTCAGCAGTAGGTTTTGATATGGGTTGAACTGTGCCTCCATCCCCTGTAAATCTGTGTTGGAAAGCCTAAACCCCCAAAATGATGAATGTCAGCCCAGGTGGAAATGACCTTCTGTCGTGGTGTGAAATTTCTTCGTATCACTCTTCTAGCCATGCCTCTGTAACGATTGGGTGGGGCCATATACCTAAAGTCTGGGTAACACCCATCAAGAGGTCCAGCCCGTTGTCTTTCCCACTCTCCTGGCTATCAGGAGGGGACATCTGTGAAGCCGGAGGAAACAGAGGGCCAGAGTCATCCGAAGAGCCAGTTCCAGATCTCTGTGTGAGGTGATGGAGGCTGAGACCAGAGGCACCAAGGGCTGAGGCATGGGGACTGTGCACAGGGCGAGAGGAGCAGCGCCGAGACTCTGTGCTTGTGCCCCAGGGGCCAAGGGGCTGCTTGGCAGAAAGGCTGAGGACCCGAGAGAAACGTGGCTGCTGGGGAGAGGGGTTGCTGCAGACCAATGACTGTTCTTTCTGCTCCCTGCCACCGACTCACTTCCCTAATTCATGCTCATCAGGGTGAGTTTTCTCTGAATTCCCTGGGGCCACTGCAACAAATAGTCAAAACCAGCCCAACAGTGGGACCATGCCAGGGGAGCCCAGTGCATGGTGGTTATGAGCTGGGCTGCGGTCTGTATGGCTGGTCGTTCACCGAGCCACCAGCAGCTCACGGGAGAAAGAATGAGCTTGTGACTGCCGTGAATAGTTCCGACTCAGGAACTCACAGGAGGCCATCACTGTGAGCCAGCACTCATCCCCTGGCAGTGAGTTTATTTATTTGTGTATTTATTTTGGTGGGAGGAACGGTTGGTCTCAGAATGCAGTAAATCGAGAGTGGAGGCATGTCAGACTTCTGCCTCGTAGCCATAGGTAAGCCAGAGGAGGTCAGATTTGACCCCATGCTGCTTATTGCAAGTTCACTTTTCCACTCCACCAGCATCCCTCTCTCTTAAATTTTCCAACCACCTTAACTCTGAAATTCCTCAGTTACCTCTGTACGTGAACTTGCTTTTGTTTTTTGTTTTAATCATTTTATTGGGGGTTCGTACATCATTTATCACAATAGATACATATATATGTATCTATTATGATAAATATATACAGTGATATATGTGATATATATATATATATATACAGTGCCAGACCCCTTCGCCTACCTGTTGTTGTCATCATTCTCCAAATCTCCGCTTTTCCACTTGAGCCCTTGATTTCAGCTTTGCATCCCTTCCCCTCCCCGCTTCCCCATGCCCAATCACCCCTCATTATTTTATAAATTATTAGTTTGTCCTATCTTATGTTGCCTGATGTCTCCCCTCGCCCACTGCTCTGATGTCCATCCTCCAGATAGGAGGTTATGTGTAGATCCTTGTGATTGGCTCCCCCTTTCTATCCCACCTTCCCTCCATCCATCCAGTAACTCCACTCTCACTACTGGTGCTGAAGGGTTCATCTGGCCTGGGTTCCGAAATTTCCAGTTCCCATCTGTACCAGTGTACCTCCTCCAGTCCAGTTGGATTTGTAGGGCAGAGTTGGGATCATGATAGTTGGGGGGAGGAAGTCTTCAAGAACTAGAGGAAAGTTGTTTGTTTCATCGCTACTTCACTGCACCCTGACTGGCCATTCTCCTTCCCATGACTCCTCTGTACATTGTCCGCGAATGGGCCTTGGGTTCCCACCTATTCTCCCCCTCATTCGTAGTGATGTGCTTCATGTTCTTTGATGCTTGCTAGCGCCTCCCTTCAACCCCTCTTGATCACACAGGCTTGTGTGCTTCTTCCATGTGGGCTTTGCTGCTTCTACGCTAAGCAGCCACTCGTTTATCTTCAAGTCTTTAAGACCCCAGCCACTTTATCACTTGGTAGCTGGGCACCATCAGCTTCCTCCACCCTGTTTGCCTCTGCACCCATGTGTCTTCAGTGATCATATTGGGACTTTTTTTGTCTAGCACCAAGCTAGGTACTGGGATCACAAAAATAACTAAGACACCTTCCTGGCCTACAGACATCTAGAGTCCACTTAAGGATCCAGGTGGCTACCTGGCAAGGACAATCATAAGAATGGGTATCTGGTAGCTTGGTTCTAATCAAACCCATTCCAATGCTCTGTCGGGCAATGACTCTGAGGTAAACAATCCAATGGGGTAATAGAATTCTAGACTCAAGTGTATGCGAAAATGATATACTATACAGCCTAGATGCTCAGAGAACAGATTGTGACTTTCAAGAAAAGCTTCACATTGGTAGTGAATTTGGTTGGTGCCTTGGATTCGACTTAGAAACGGAGACTAGATAAAATGAGAGAAGGAGGGAAGCATCACTGATTTACTGGTACTTCTCTGGGTTGGATGTACCCCCTGCCACCCAGTTTTCCATCTGAGCACATTCACTGGCAGTTGGGTCTAATTTTTAGAGCTCACCATCCTGTTAATGATGCCAATTCATTAAGTTCCCTTCATCCAGCAGGTTTTATAGCCTTCCTACGCCATGCTATGTAGCACGTCAGACATTTGAGAAGAGAGATGAATGAGCTTATCCTGGTGGAAATGAGGGATAAAAAATAAGGTAAAAGATGCAGCTTTTAACAATGAGGAGAGCCTATTGTGAGAGCCTGGAGTGTGCCCAGAGTAGCCATCAGGGTAGGAATTGGAGGAAGCTTGGGAGGGGAGGGGTAGAGTTAGAGAAGGCCACTGACTGAGATTCAGAGAAAGGTTTGCTGGGTGTCTTTCCTGGAAGCACCAAAATGCTGCCAATGAGCCCCAAGTTAGCACAGGTCCCTGGGACCATGGACCTGTCTGCCTGTCTCATGACTGAATTCTTTAAAATATCCCTAGCAGCTAACTCAAACCCTGGTGTGCAGCATCAAGATAAATGTGCAGCATCAAGATCAATTGGACTTGTGAGGCACCACAGTTTGTCTCTATTCACTCACAGCAATAGGAGAAGAAGCAGAGGCAGGACTAGAAGGAGGAGACAGCATGTGTTGATGTTGCTTCCATGAACAATGGCCTCCTTTACCACGAGACCAGAAAAACTAAATGGTGTTTGGGTACCATTGCTAAATATTATTAACACATTTTAACAGTGACTGGCATATAGTTCACATACCCTACAGTGCAATGGTCTAAACATATTAAAACAAGTAGTGCAATCATCCTTACAATCAATTTTAGAACATCAGGGAACATTTTGACCAAATATTCTATAGATGAATTCTTATCAAAAGGGGGAATGAAGAGCACAGCTTCTTTTTTCTTTTCAAATCCTCATAGAGTTCAGACTTTATGGGACCCTGGAATCTAGATGAACCTCAATATTATTACCCTAAGGAAATGGTAAATGGTTCGCCCTCTTCCTAATGCTGCGACCCTTTAATACAGTTCCTCATGTTGCGGTGATACCCCACCCATAAAATCATTTTCATTGCTGCTTCATCACTGTCATTTTGCTACTGTTATGATTTGGGTGAGCCCTGTGAAAGGGTTGTTGGATCCTCATAGGGGTTGCGGCCTACAGGTTGAGATCCAATGACCTAAGAGCAAGTGGGGCTCCCGAGACAATGGCCCCTCCATCAAATTTCAGGTCTGGAATGGAACCCATCAGTGTGACAGGAGAATCAACCCTTTAAGATCTTGTAAAAGTGTAGTATTGACCCAAGGACAAAGTTCAGAAGGGTAGGGAAGGAGGAATGGCACAGGGCACACCAGAGATAATGGGGTATCTATGTACTAAAGTATAAACTGACCTGATTATCAGCTGAGACACCTCATTTTACCACAAAAACTGCACTAAAAAATGTACAGAAAAACTTGGCTTCTACACAAGTATATATGGTAAGTGACAGTACATTGAGGAGATGGCAATGGATGAATTTCAACAAAGTGTGTATTAATTGTTGAATGCAGAATTGATGATCTGCTCTATAAATCATCTAATTCACAAGAATTTTTTTTAGAAGATCGCTATCCTAGCATGTAGATTAATGCAATATATATTCCTCTAAGATAATATATAAACCTGAAACAAATAGTCTCTTCTTAAAATGAAACATTCCCTCCCTGGCTGCCACTGAGTTGATTTGGACTCGTGGGAGCCCTCCTGGGAGTCAGCAGAATGGCCCCATATGGTTTCCATATGGTTTCCTGCAGAAGAGCTCACAGACGTAACTAATCGTCAATATGACTCCAGCGTCAGTTCTCCAGGCTTAAAGGCTGGTTAGAACCAGGCTCCCACTGACCTGGGGCATCTTCGCAGCAGCAAAGCAAGCCCTCATAAATGGGCCCCCAAGAGGTTAGGGACACAAGAGTTAATTCGCCCCATCCTCACTCACTACATGCCCACCTGTGTCCTGGACTTTAGGGTCCGGGGCATCAACCAGCTCTTCAAGATGAAAATGCATAAAAGGATGATAATTCAGACTTGAGGCTGCTCCCAGAGAAATCTCTTGATCAGAATGCTAGGTTTCTTAGAAGAAATCAAGTCTGGTTTGCTGAAAGCTCCTGTTGATTGAAGGAGATTCTCAGGCTCTCCTTGTTGTTTGGTGTCCGGGGTCGGTTCTGACGCAAAGCAAACCCATAGGCACAACCGTGAGAATCCCTGTGGCGTCCTGTGACATGCTCACAAACTGAGCTAGAAGAGAGGAGAGAGTTCTTGTGGTTCGGTGTCCTCAAGTCGGTTCCGACCCACAGTAGCCCTCTCTCTCTGTATAACAAAACGAAACCATGCAAGGGTCCAGTGCCCTACTTACAACTGTAATGTGTGAGTCCGTTACTGAAGCCACGGCAGTCAGTCCATTTCTTGAGAGTCTTCCCCTTTTCTGCAGGCTGTATTTTACCAAGCATGTCCAAAGTGAAGTGTTCTGGAATTCCCGTCCTTCTCAAGGTTACCTGTAGTTCGTTGTGATCAACCCAATCCCATGCCTTAGCACAGTCGATAAAACACAGGTGAGTAAATCTGCAGTACTCTCGCTTTCAGCCAAGGTCCATCAGAATCAACAATGATATCCCACATTCTATGTCCTCTTGAGAATCTGGCTTTTATTTCTGGTAGCTTTTGTTGATAATCTGCCGAGAGGGTTTTTTATTGAGCTCTAACAAAATGTTACGTTCGATGATATCGTTCAGTCATTTCCACAGTCTGTTGGATCACTTTTTCTTTGGAATAGGTACCAAGATAGAGATCCCTTCCAGTCAGCTGACCGGATCGCCATCTCCCAAATTCCTTGGCATAGATGAGTGTATGCTGCCTGAACTGCACAGGTTTGTTGAAACATTTCAAACAGTGTTCTGTCCATTCCCAGAGCTTAGTGCATTTGCTTTCCTAATGCCTTTAGTGAAACTTGGATTTCTTCTTTGAATGCCATTAAGTTCTTGATCGTGTATTAGAACTTACATTCTGAACACTTACATTCTGGTTTGTGGAAACCAAGACTAAAGTTTGCAATGAGAGCCCTAAATCCATTTGGGGTCTTCGCATACATTCAGCCTACAGGGAGTTCTCTATTTTTATTAACCAGTAATATAAAGCTGTGCCCTCAGTAGTGTGTGTTTGAATGGAGATTATTCCCATAGACCCCTACCCCCCTTGACACTTTGGTGAACTGATTTGTGGGGACAATTTTCTTTGTTTTCTGTGTTAGATCTAAGTAACCCCTTCAAGGTTGTAGATCCTTTAGACTTCATTATGGCTTCATTTTGATGGTCTCTGTCCCAGTTAACACGTGATCAATTCTCAGGTATCAGACATCAAAGAACTAAAAATTATATCATGATAAATGAGGGGGAGCACAAATTGGGGACCCAAAGCCCATCTTTTGATGAATTGATGTCCTCTTACAGGAAGAGGACACGAGCAAGTCAGGGTACAGTGTAGCAATGAAGAAATATACAACTCTCCTCTAGTTCTTAAATATTTCCTCTCACCCACTATCATGATCTCAGTTCTACCTTACAAATCTGCCTAGATGAGGGGATGTACACTGGTACAGACAGGAACCAGAAACATGGGGAATCCAGGACAGATGATCCCTTCGGGACCAGTGTAGAGAGTGGCGATACCAGGAGGGTGGAGGGAAGGTGGAGTAGAAAGAGGGAACCGATTATAAGGAACTACAGATGGCCTCCTCCTTGGGGAACAGACAACAGGGAAATGGGTGAAGGGAGACATCGGACAGTGTAGAATGTGACAAAATAGTAATAATTTATAAATTATCAAGGGTCCTGGGGGAGAAGGGAGCAGGGAGGGAGGGGAAATAGGACGTGATACCAGGGCTAAAGTGGAAAAAAATGTTTTGAGAATGATGATGGAAGCAAGTGTACAAATGTGGTTTGCATACAATGGATGGATGGATAGATGGATTGTGATGGGAATTGTATGAACCCCCAATAAAATGATTAAAAATAAATAAACATTGCAAAAACAACGAAAGACTTGATCAACTCAAAGCCCCAAACTCACTGCCATGGAGTCAGTTTCAACTCACAGGAGCCCTGACGGTGCAGTGGTTATGCACTGAGTCTATGTTCACCCCACAAGATGTGCAGTTCGAAACCAGGAGCAGATTCTGTAAAGAGGCACAGTCTCAGAAACCCCTGGGGGTGGCTCTACCAAATCCTGTAGGGCAGCAGTAAGTGGCAAAACTTGCAAAAGGGTCTCCATAAAATATATTTGAAGTTGGGGGTCCTTTTCCTTCTAGAATAGGGTTTCCCAGAGTGGGTAGGACTGCTCTGAGCAGGGGGTGGGGGGAGGCACACGGGAATGCTCCAAGGGGGTTGCAAAAGCAGATACCTTCAAAGTATCCTGGATCATGGGCGATAGGACAAGAGTTTTTAATTGCCTCTGAGTAGTAACTCTCCCCACCCCACCCCCAAAGGAGATGGCAGATCAAACAAGACTGGGAACCTGCATCCTAAAAGATTCATAAGGTGTGCTATGCTTTACTAAATAGAGAACAGCTTATCCCCAAGAGTGTGTGTGTGGGGGGGAATAAAGCTAATTATTTCATGGTAGCAATTTTAAACAGGAAGAAATGTAAAAACAAAAGGTTTTCCCACCCCAGGAAAAGACTTTGAAGATGATGACATAGCTGGGTGGGGTGGGGGTGGGGGTAGGGAAGAGCCAGAAAGTGTATGTGGGAAAAAAAGAAAAGACCACTCATGGTGGTGTTTGACTTGGGATGTTGTCATGGTTTCGAAGAGATGGCTGTGCAACTGCATATAGTAATTTTATTTTCTTTGTATGTGTTACAATTCACAAAGAGGGAAAGTGACTATATATATTTATGTGAGAGGGGCCATAGCCTTAAAGTCATCAAGGTTCCCTCCCCATCAGATCTAAACACTGGTCTGAGTGGTTACAGAAGGAAGAAACGTGAACTTGGAACAGATTTAAATTATTTTGTGACACCCAGCTGGTTTCAAAAACCAAAGCCTGGAGATAAAACCCTTTCACACATGTTACCTTTGATGGTTCTGGAACTCTCTTTACTGACAAGCTTCAATTCACTTTGATGAAAACCTCTTTCCAGGCCGGTGCATATAAGAAGTCACCGTTTCAAATGGGGATAAGCATAGTCCCACCTCCTGATGCTGATGAAAGGACCGTGTAAACTCACCAGGAATGTACCCAGGACCTCACTCATTGCCGCCTCCTCCCACAGTGGGTTTCTGATAGTGGCTGTTTAATGGAGTAGAAAACCCAGTCTTTGTCCCTTGGGGCTGCTGGCGGTTTTGAACCGCTGACGATGAGAATAGCAGCCCACGTCATAACCCCTGCACCAGCAGAGCTCCCTAGCACCTCCCCAGGTAATTTCTTACTGAAGGCTAACCAAAAAAGTCAACTCACCGCTATCAAGTCAATTCGGGTTCATAAGGAGCTGATGAGCGTCTGGCGGTTTCAGACTGGAGAGCTTGTGGTTGCTGTCTATTGCTTATGTAACCAAGCACACAGTTTTGTCAGGACTGATGTTAAGTACCACCGAGTAGGTTCCACCAGATGTTAGAGTGTAGATCGGATTCTGATTCACGGCGAGCCTCTGTACAACAGAAGGAACCACCATCTGGTCCTGCACCATTCCCATCATTGTGCCTATGCCAGAGTCTATACACAAACCAGCTTGTCCAGGGTCTTCCTCTGCTCCTCCACTTTACCCAGCACGGCGTCCTTCTCCAGGGGCAGGTCTCTCCGGCCAACACGTCCAGAGCACTCAAGATAAAGTCTCACCATCCCTGCCTCTAAGGAGCAGCACGCTTGTACTTCTTCCAGAGCACACCGGTTGGTTCTTTTGGCAGTCCATGACACTTTCTATATTCTTTGCCAACGCCATAGTTCAATGGGGGCTAGCTGCTGGTCTTTGTTTGTTTTCTGAATGCTAATGATGTTCAGGTCTGTGCATCTTTAGGACTGAGTTATTTTCAAAGTCCTCACTGGGCTTTTGAGCGCATTCATTCTGGCTCAACCCCTTACTGAGGCTCTCCCTTTCCACCACAGAGATATTGCATCATTTTAACAAGATCCCCAGGGTGAGTCTTACACTTAAATATGAATCACCTGGAGATCTTGTTAAAATGCAGATTCGGATTCAATGTCAACCAGAGGTCACCCACTAACCAGTCCAGTTCCTATGGGTTATTACTTAACCTCTCTCAGCCTTTCTCTCCCCATCTGTTAAAAGAGGATAATATTAGTATCCATATCGTAGGACTACTGAGCAAATTAAACTGTCATGCCTGTACTTAGCTTAGCACTGGGCCTGGCTCTTAATAAAGGCCTAATATATGCTATTATTGAGAATCTATTGAGCCCATTTACAGGTTTCAGTTAAGAGAAAGCTAAAGGTCTTGCATTTTTGTAGAAATTATTTCTTATTAAAAGGCAATTGCAAAGCTTGACAGAACCCTGGTTGTGTGTCTTTGCTCCCAAATGTATGATGCAATGAGAGCCTCTTTGGCCAGTGCCCAGTGCATCAAAGGGTGGTAGTCACAACCATGTTGGGTTGGGTGGCGTGGCAGTCCCTGTGTGATTTGCTTGTGTTTGACATTTGGGTTTGGGGTGGGGGTGTTGCTTGAAATGTATTCCTCTCTTCTCTGTGCCAGGCAGGAGGCTCTTCCTACAACAGGAGTTTTCTTTCAATACGCCTTTCCAAGTTCAGATACTTTCCTCTAAATCTCCTAAAACAGATAATGTACTTGTGGTCTCCATGTACAGCACTTTTTATTCGTTTTAGCACACTTCTAATGAAAACACTCCATAAAGTTAATTCCTATTGTGTTGCAGTGCTCGGTGATTTTTAGCTGTCTCCATTTGGGAATCTAGCAGGAAAATCTTCACTTCTGCCTTTATTTTAAAACTGACAAATAGCCATTGAGTGTTTATAGGCAGGACTTCAAGTGCTTTGTTTCCTGCAGGGAATGGCTTCATTCTGTTTGTCCTCCCTGCTGAGAATTTGCATTTCCGCCCGGAATATATTGGGTCAGAATCAAAGCATTGACTGGTACAAGATGATTCGGTCATGACCGATGGGAACAAGGGCAGCGGAAGCATGACAGCGCAATCTAGTCTGTTGGACATCAGAGTTTAACTCTCATAGGCAACAAGCAATAGTGCCCTAATCAAAGATGGCAAACTCCAACACTCATTCCACGCAGAGTGGTTGGCTGCCATCTTGGAGTAGGGCACTATTGCATGCTTCCGAGTAGGCTCCAAATCTGACTCACCAGAGATCTGGTCTCTCTGTAACGCCTAAGCTTCCCGAGGCCATAACCGACCTGTTACAAAGTGGCTTGAAGGCCCTATCAGAGCCAAAATTTTGACAAGCTCCTCAGGCCTGCCTTTAGGTCACTACGGTTCACAATGGACTGGATGGCAGAGAGTTTGTTTTGGTTTCTGTCTACTTAAGAGGGTCTTCAGAATGCAGGATTTTTATGTCTGGGTAGGAATTTCCTGGGAATCTTGTTAACATGTAGAGTCCGATTTGGTACATGAGAATCAGAAACGCACGTTTTCAGCATGGGGTGAATTGGAGCAAACTGAATGAGTGCCACGCTGGCACCTATCATGCAAAGAGGTATGGTGATGAGGGGAGATCGATGAGGAGCCCTCGGAGCACCAAGGAGGGCGTTAAACTTGCCATGGACCCTGTGTGGGGCAAATGGTCAATGCAGTCAGCTATTAATAGGCAATAGGGTGGTTTGAATCCACCCAGCAGATGCTCAGAAAGCAAGCCTGGTGGTCAACTTCCCCCCAAAGCAGCCACTGAATCCTGGGAAGCATAGTTCTGCTTGGACATCTGCTTATAACTTGAGGTCAAATTTATGTTGACTGGCTCACCTTGTCATGCTGAAGGGGTGGTTTTTCAGTAAAAAACGAAAGGATGAGTGGAAATGGACTCAGAAGGAAAATGCGATTTAATGCATCTCTTCCGAAGGTTTAGTAGTTCTATTGTGAAGTGATGTCTTGGAAGAAGTATGGCAGAGTGCTCCTTAAAGGCAATGAAGCCATGACTTCATCCTACAGACATCATGCTTGGTCAAGGGGAGAGGCAGCGAACAAGAGGAAAGGCCTCAATGGGGTGGATTGACACTGTGATCTCAACAATGGGTGCAGGCAGAGGACCATTCGCCAAGATAGCACAGGACTGGGCTGTGAACAGGATTGTGATGAGTCAGAATCAACTTGATGGCAAGTAACAGTGACTTACTTCAAAAAAAGGACTACAGATAGCTAGACTAGCGTACACTTTTCTAGCTTCTTGACTATCTCCTTATTGAACATGTTAGGATCCTGTTACTAGTAAAAAATCTACTATCCAGCTATCCTGCACACGAGTGACATATGTCTGGCAGCAACCAACACTGAGGTGCAAGATGAGCATAAGGATGACTGTTGGTTAAGGTTATATGTCAGCTTGAGCAGGATACTCAGTGGTTTGCAAATCTTAGGAGGGAGCTTCAAAAAGTTTATGGAAGAATTCTATTATCTTTTACTTTCATTTTTCCATGAACTTTTTTGAAGCTCCATATAATGTAATTTGGCAGTGTGTTGGGCCGGGTTGATGATGGAAGCAAATCTAGTGACACTCATACATGAATGAGAGAGTTTTATATCAAGAATTATATATCAAACTAATATCCCAGAGTGGTCCAGATCAAGTCCCTAAGTCTGATTCTTCTCCATAAGTCCCGCTTCAGACTCACACAGCCATAGGGAAGGATGCAGAACGCGGGAAGATCACAGGCCAGTGGGCTCTGAGTGGTGTGGATCCACTGGTAGTGACCACATCACAGGTCTTGCAATGACTCATCCACAGGCAGGTGAAGGCAGAAAGAGAAGAGGGCTGGCCTCCAGAGAGTCATTTATCTGGGTCACACCTACAAAGGAGGCCATCAAGCTGAGACCTGATTGACAGGCAAAACCCCACTATCTTCTTACAGGTGTTTTGTTGGCACAAAAAATCTGATCACAGGTAGTTAGCTATGAGATAGCTACCCTTCAGTTTGTGCTTGGATGTAGTTACTTTCCAGTTGTGCCCCAAGCTGATGTTCACCTACTACCTGGTCTTTGGATCCTAGCTATCCATAAGTGAGGAGTTCTTCCTTTTGTACCACTCACCCCCCTTTCTCCTGCGTGTGCAAAGCAAATTGCAACTGGGTAAATGTATAGTCTTTGTGTATCTGTATCCATGATTTAAATGTATATTCCAGGAACGGATGCAGCTGCATGGAGTGTCATTATTCTTCTCCATGTTTTAAAATCCCCATTAACCTGGTAACCTAGAAGAAGAAGAAGAAGAAAGAAATATAAACTCAACTTCTCTACAAGCTCTCTGCAAACAAAAATGTTCACAGCATAGCCTGGGAAGCTAAGAGGTGAGAAGGTATCGATGTAGCATCTTTTAGCCCCACTAATGCCATCTATTTCCTTTAAATAATGCATATTCCAATGGAATTAGGCTATCTGGCCTGGAGTTAGCCTAAAGTAGAGTTCCTAATTTATCACATGGGGCTTGCAGAGGAGTCTGATTTGCTGAAGCACATACTACACAGCAAATCATGCATTCAAATAAAAACGAACTTCCCTATCACTACAAAGCATGCTCCCTCGCAACCAGGGGGAATAAAAGACCTGACGGTCCTTCAAATGTGGTCGTAAAATGTAATTAAAAGATAACATAAAATGTAATTAAAAGATGTACTCATCTTTGCAGCGGTAATTACAAATCTTGGGATCATCTTGGATTTCTTGGGTAGACTTTTAACCCAATGATAAGGGTCCTTATCAAAGAAGAAAACACAGATACAGAGAGGAAGGCTACGGGAAGACACAAAGAAAGGAACAGAAAGGATGTCTAGTGGAGACTGAGGCAGAGAGTGGAATTTATGCAGCAATAAGCCAAGGAATGTCAGTAACATCACAAGCTGTAAGAGAGAAAAAAATTGTCTTCCTCTAGCACAGGCTCCCGAATAATTTGGCCGATGTCCTCCTTGAAAGGAAGGAAGAAAAGAAGGAAGGAAGGAAAACAAAACAAACTCAGCACCTTCCTGGCATTTAAAAACTTTTGTACTACAGTTCACAGTCCAGGATAAAGCGTAGGTATCTGCTTTTGCGGGCCCCCGTGAGATTGTTTCAGCGGCCCCCAGGGAAGCCTGACTTTGTTGATAACCTTGATTTTAGATTCCAGCCTTCAGATCTGACAGGGAGTTTCAGCCCTTCTAAGCCAATAGATTTGTGGTGCATTGTTACAATAGCCCTAGGAAATTATTACACACGAAGAAGCACATAACTCAAACAACATGATGTAAAATAAAGGCTTGAATGTTTACTAATTACAGTAAGATATAAAATCACAGCATTAGCTCTTTCGAAGCAAACATAGCTGTGTTTAATAAAGCTTTAAGGATCTTTTTTTTGGAAATTTCAAGTGAGCAATCTAACACATGCAAGGAAGATATCTTAAAAGCGTCATCTGTGAATCATTACCCCAATTCCCCTGTCCTGTCACAATAACGCTCATTTATGCCTTCCGTCCCACACAGCAACAAAGTTGCAGTGAGACAGGCAGCAATTGCTTCTGAAAGAAAATGAACGTGGCTTCAAGCGATGACAGTGTTTTCGAAAAGAGCTTGGGAGGTGCAATCAGGCCTGCTTGTCCATGCGCTGACCTGACGACGCTGAGTGGTGCTGTGCCGGAACTGCAGTCTCCTCGCTTCCGATTTTACCTTTGAACAGAATAAGAGGCGCTGGGTGGAACCTTCTCAAGCCTCATCACCCAGAAACACTACAAAGTAAATACCCACAACGGCTGTTAGTAGCATTTCATAGGGTTTGGCTCTCTTGCTATTTGGCCCCTGCATTTTCAACAGAGAGGATCCTGGACTGGAAGACCCATTTCCACTTGTCTGAAACCAACAAGCAGGCTGGCGCTAGATGGTGTCTTTAGAGACTCACACATCCGATAAATCAAGGGAGTACAGCACATAGCAGAGGTTCTTGCTTCAAGAACCCATTTCCCCCATACCTGCATGTACCGGATTGACCCAGGGAAGACAAGGGGAGGCTGTCAGAATGTGACAATGTGCGCTGCCTCCCCCGTGCATTTACAAACGAGGCCTTTGTCAGTCCCCTTAATGAATACCCACGCTTATCTCATCCATCATCTCAGCCTCTTGTGTAAGACTTCTGCAGACTCTTCCATGCTAACCCTCCTGATGATAGATCACCAATCGGAAAACCTTCAGAACCCAGAGATATGGCAAAATGCCCCAACACGTGTCGGCTTTTGAGCAGTCAGTGGATGTGATGTCAAAGCGATGGGCAAAGCCACGGACAAAGAGGGGTCGGCCTGAACTGGACCAGGAGGATGTAACCAAAGGAAAGAAAATTAACCAGGGAAGTGAAAATAGGAACGTCCCCAAACAAGGATATGAAAATCCAAGGACTAAAAGAAAATCGAGACAACACTTCCAGCTTTTGGTAAAAAAGGGCCATCTCTATAATATTGTGCCAGGCTCCATCAAATCCTATCCTGTACTTTCCCTGAAAGCATTAGATCCATTTGTCATTTGTTCTAAGTACTAGACCGGTTGCGATGTCACCACAAGGACTCTGGGCCCACCCTCCAAATGAAGTCCTCGTCAAACACTTTGCAAATGGTCTGGCCATGAAATCCTTCTCTCTACTTTAAGAAGCGCCAGACTTCCTCAATAAGGAGTCCCTTGCTATGCCACCAACCTCTAGCTCATATTTGATTCTCTGGTCGTGTTTTGTTAACATGTCAGAGAAGCAATCTCTAGGATCTTCAATCTGGGAGGCTCATTTCAACTTCCATTTATCAAGAGGCCTTTTATCAGTCTCCCCTGGGCTCAATGTCCTTCACTTTGAAGTTTCAACCTTGGATTCTTCAAACACTTCTGAAGAAAGGATTGCCAATTCATCACCCGCTATCCAGCAGGGATGCTTTCTTTTCCTTCTCTCTCTCTTACCCACCAGCACCCACCTCAGGGGTGATGAACCTGTTTCCTGCTTCCTGCTTTGGAACCTTCTTCTGTCCCTTCGGATTTCAGGACGATGACTTCTCCTGTATAGGGTGCCCGCTCCACCGGGGTAGGTTTGCACGTCTGAAACAGAACAGGACATTTAAATGTAGCACCCGTTATGCATTCAGTGCAAGAAGGCAGCTTGTTTTCCCACGAGACTCATCCATCCTGTTATAGAAATTCCTAGCCACTCTTTGCCAGAATCAGGCAAAGGCCTGGTGGACATGTTCTAGCCATCATTGTTTTTGCATTCCAACTTTCAAGGATGCTGCTGCCATATAATTATCACCGCCCCCCCACCCCCGAGTCCCACGGTCTTCTCTTAGAATCCTATCACACATTCTCACTTTCTTTTCTTTTCAGTCCTCGATGTCTATGCTCCCAGAGTGCTTTGTCATATGTCTCCTGAGTCTTTAGAATACTGTTCTTCAGATAATAATAGCAAGGTGTGTGTGTGTGTGTGTGTGTGTGTGCTCGTTTCCCATTTACCTGAGTGCCCTGGTGTGTACGCAACATTTCCCAGAGCACCACATCCCTAACCAAGCCTTGGGTGAGCGCCTGTCAGCACACTACAATCCATAAAGGAAGGGCTCCTGTCTGTAAACCTGCACAAAGTGTTTGAGACCCACAGTGATCAGGAGCCCGAGCTTCAGACCTTACTGCCTTGGCAGGTTATTTTACATGGAGGGATTCAGCACCTGTGGGGAATAACTGCACCTGCTTCACAAGCTTACAGGTTGGGAGGATTAAAGGCAGCCCAGCTCTGGGTTAGGAATGTGTGATTTAGGGACATGAAGGACCCTGGGTTTCTTCAAAGGAGTGGGTTTTGTGTGGAATTGCTAAATGCAGGGCTGGCAACTTGAATCTACTAACTACTCCTAAAGAGAAAGATGAGGTGTTCTGTCCCCAAAGGTTTCCAGCCTGGGAAATCCACAGGGTCAGTTTTACTCAGTCTTGTAAGTCCCTAACTGAAGGGCAATGGGCTGTGGGATATGGAATTTAATAACTCCAAACCCAAACCTAAACTCATTGCCCTCCAGTTAGGGACTTACAAGAGTAGTTAGTGGATTCAAATTGCCAATTTGTCATACTAAATTACTGCTACTTTGTGACATGTATCAAAACATTACCATTACTATCATGTTATGTTGAAGGTATTTTAGTGTAGCTGGAAACCTTTGTGTTTTTTTTTCAAGCACAGAAATGAACACAATATACTGTGTATTAAGAACATTTGACTGATGGGCATTAGATAAAAATGTAACTAACTCTTCTGACGGATATACACATTTGAGGTCAAGACAAGTTTACAAAGGATCGGTATATAACCTCCTCCTGGGGGACAGACAACAGGGAAGGGATGAAGGCAGACATTGGATAGTGTAAGGTATGACAAAATAATAATAATAATTTAAACATGATCAAGGGTTCGTGAGGGAGCGGGGGCAGGGAGGGAGGAGCTGATACCAAGGGCTTGAATAGAAAGCAAATGTTTTCAGGATGAGGGCAACAGATATACAAATGTGCTTGACATACAGTGGATGGATGTATCATAATGAGAGTAGTATGAGCCCCCAATAAAATGATTAAAAAGAAGAAGAAAATCCCTGTGGAGAATCCCGTTCTTATCTCCAAAATCCACCTCTTCTTATCATTTTGATTAGTCAAACTTCAATCAACCTCTTTCCAAATCCCCCTCTGTCACTCAGCAAAATAAAAGTCTTGTATGGTCCAACCTGAGCTCTTTATGGTCCCTTAGACAACCCTGAAGACTCCACTCATCCTGCCCTCACCAGGTAATCTGGCAGCTCTCTCCCACTCATGCCCACCTCCCCAGGACCCTATCTTCTCTGTTCTATTTGTGCTGTCCCTCTGCCTGGAAACAAACTTGTGATCATTTCTAACAACTAGTCTACACAGAGTCCTACCACTGTGCCATTTTTACCAATCCCTTTAGTTGCCAACCTATGTGGAAGACTGATTTGCACTTACTGTCTCCAATTCTTTACCCTCATTCACTTCTCAATTCGTTGAAAATTGGCTTCCCCTTCCTTCAAAGTACCTACAGACATGGGTTTTTTTCCAACTGATCAATGATGACCAAATGGCCAAAGTCAGCACTTTGGGCCCGTGTAGGTTTTTTCACACATCTTCCCCCCCTGTTGCCACCCACCCTCCCCTTCCTGGTCTTCTCAAACTCTGTCCTTTCTTGCAGTATTTCCCATGTTTAATTTGGCATGTCACCACTCTGCTTTGGCCTCCTCTGACCATTGTACCCCTCTCAATCTGAGACCTCGTCTTCAGCAAACTCATCCTCTCATGGTACACATTCTTATTGATCACTTTTGCCTTTACAAAGAGGTCAGCAGCGAGTCTCCTGTTTCCATCTTCCCCATCTATCTCTTCTCCAGGGGGCACTTGCTCCTGTGCCGACTGTGCACGCCCTGTACCAGCAATGCTCCCGGACCGCTCCTGCCTCCTCTGGTCCCTCTGGCCACACTGACTATCAGAGGAAGCCAGCCTCTGATACATATATCCCGGGTACGATAGGCGCAGTTGTACAGTGATAATTATCATTTATTAAAGTTATGGAGAGCGTGACTGAGTCCCGGTGGCGTAGTGGTTGTGCGCAGAACTGCGGCTCACTGGGTTGGAGGTTCAAATCCAGCAGCAGCTTTCCAGGAGCAAGGCTGAGCCTCCTACTCTCACCACGAGAGGGCAGTGATGCCCCCCCTCCCAAAAAAAGTTCTGGACACCATGAGAGAGAAAGGAATAATAAGACTCAGATACATTTCATGGTAGCATGCTCACCTCCGCCCTTTAGGTCACCCACATGTAGAGAGAGTGTGTGGAGGAAGGGATTACATGAGGGAGAAGGAAAAGGGAGCATCCGGCACAGATCGGGTGGGGGGCAGGGAGATAGAGAGAGAGAGAGACCTTTATAGGAGAGGGAGGTATCGGGGTCCCATGTGACGAGATCCAGACTCCTGGATGTGACTCAACAGATTAGACTAGAGACCATTAACCATAGCATGTGAATCCACCCACAAGTTTCAAAGGAAGTGAACCATCATCCTAACACCAGAGGAGTTAGCCCTATCTATTGTGAGAGACACAGAGGTCTCAGATAACTGGGGGCTTCAGGGAGAATATCTAATTTCTTAATTCCACACTAGATCCTGATAAATGGCTAATATTTTGGAGTATATATAATTATGGAAAAGTCCTAATGTTATCGAACAACTGACCACCACATGTCTCTGACCTGACCATCCAGGTCTCATCCGCATACAGTCTTACTCTAGCTTCCTCCTCTGGGTGCACAGGAACTGGTTTCCTGCCCAGAAGGACCATAAAAGGTAGCCACTACTGTTCACACTAGAGCCTCAGAAATGAAGAAACCTTCTCTTGGGCGGCTTTGTCTCTCACACCTGAAAATCCCCTTTGATAGATAGGTGAACAGGGATCAAAGGCAACTTAAGTTTTAGTCCCAAGCCTCCCAGAACTTTTTTTAAACATTAGTATGTCCTCCTTAAAGTGGGTTCACATAAACTTTCTGATGTTTAGGCTCACAGATAATTTGTCTCAGCACTCTCCCTTCCCCCGTGAATTGTGCACCGTATGTATTTCAGAACCTCAATTGGTCTTCTCTGTGACACGGTGCAAAGGCGATAACACTCACTGCAGTATCTGATAATCTCCTGCTGACTTAGAAGTTCAACTGCATTTTTTTTTCAATGCAGGACTAACTTACCATCTTGAGGAACACTAGTCTTCTTCCTTCTCTTTGGGACAGTCAATGTAGTGAAACACCAAACCTTCCCACGAGCACCATATATGGCAGCTAGAGGAGTCTAGCCATCACATGAACTTCTTTCTGACACTCCTCGCTACACCCCGAGGTATATCTTTGTGACATAAAACCCACAGAGAGGTAGACAAAGAATCACAAGGTTCTACACTGAGCCAAATACAAGGAGACACATTCACTTCCCGCTCTCTTGATTTGCCCTACCTCAGTGCTCTTCTCACTCTCTGAATATTGGAGGTCCCAGAGATGTGTACCCTGATGTGGGAGCTCATGTGCCGGCCTTCTACCTGCAAGGTCAACAGTTTGAAACACCAACCACTCGACAGGAGAAAGATGTGGCTTTTTGCAGTCTCAGAAACCCAGAGGGGGCGGATCGATTGTGCACTCTGGGTCATTAAGGGTTGGAATCAACTTGATGGCAATGAGTTTGTTTTCGTTTGTTTTGAAAGAGCTCTGTCTTAATGTTCCTTTCTTTTCTGTCTACTCTCTTCGGTGCCCTTTGCCTTGTAGTGTGAAATATATTCAAAGGCCATAGTCTTCAATATGACCCATTTTCTCTCAACATTATAGAGAAGTCTTGTGTAGCAGATATACCCAGTGCAATACATCAAAATCTAATCTCTCTCCTAGATCTTCGGACCAACCCCTGGGAGATATCACAGGGAGGTATAAAAAGTCTCTCTTAAGAGAAGTAGGAAATAGAGACTACAAACTAAATTGAGACAGAAGCAGGTTTTAAGCTGAGAGTAGAGACTGCCCCATATTTATGCCTGCTTTCATGCATCTAGAACGGTGCCTCATGCTCAACAAGTATTTGACAGATGAAGGACGGTTTCTATACTCTGACTTTGCAGAATCTGTAAGATGGTCTTGCACAGTAGAATCGGGAATTACCTGAAAGCCTTCTCAAGGAGCTCCTCAAGAGACAAGTGTCCTCAGGATCATACCTGTAGATGAGTTGATCTGGGTTGTAACATTTTTTTTTCTGATACAAACTGGTCAAAACTGGATGAGTGTGACCAATAAGTAGTTTTTTGTTTTGTTTTGCTTTTTTCTATTTAGAAGCTATGACAGTCAGATAGAATGGGGTGGGAGTAAAACTGTGGAAGGAAACTATCCTCAGTTATATAGAGGAGACAGGTAGTTCTTTGACTATCAACAACATGGTTGTTTACTTGGGCTAGGTGAAAGTTAACGTGGAATGCGTGTGATCGTCAGAGTGACTATGGAACAGGAAGACAGACATGAGAATGAGGGCACCATAAAAAGGTGAAAAAGCATTACTTGTAGTAATCATTAATGTCTGGGCCCTCCAGTAAGTCAAGACTCATAACATATCGTATGCACACCAGAATGATACATTGCCCATTCCTGTTCTATCCTCAACATTGTTATGCTTGAGATGGTTGCTGCACGTGCAGTGTCAACCACCTCTTTGGAGGGTCTTCCTCTTATTCCCTGACACTCTGCTTTGCAAAATCTGATTTTCTTTCCCAAGGACTAATCTGTCATAATAATATGCCCCAAGAACATGAGACAGAGTGTATCATCTTTGCTCCCACGGAGCCCTCTGGTTGTACTTGCTTGAAGGTAGATATGTTTGTTCTGCTGGAAATCCATGGTACTTTCAGTATTTTTCTGTTGCACCATAATTCAAATGCATCATTTATGCCCTGGTTGGTTTTCTATATTCATTGTCTGTGCATACATAGCAATTGAAAACACAGGGAGGCCTTCATCCTCAGTATGACCTATTTTCTCTTAACACATTAGAGAAGTCTTGTATAGCAGATTTACCCAGTGCAATACATCATTTGATTTCCTGACTGCTGCTTCCACAAGCATGGATCCAAGTAAAACGAAATGCTTTCCAACGGGCCTAGGTCTGCGTGGGTTCAAATCTTATTCCTGGTACCACAATGTGTTGGTCCAGGTAGACTAGAAAAACAAAAGACACTCATCTATGTGTAAGAGAGAGTTTTATATCAAAGTGTAATTGTACTTTAAGAGAACATCCCAGCTCAGATCATGTTCATAGTCTGATATTAGTTCATATGTCTGATGTTAGTCCATAAATTCCTCTTTAGACTCATGCAGCACATGCAATGAATCCAAATGCAGGAAGATTACAGACCAGGGCATGCAAAGTTTACTGGATCCAGTGGTGGTGGAAGCATCTCAGCACTAGTGTAGGTCTCCATGTGGCCCCTCCAGACCTGCTCTGGTTCCATTAGCTTAACTCCAAGTGGTTTGTCAAGAAGAATATCTTGCAGAGGGATGGTGTGTCCCACTTCCAGGGAGAAAGATAGCAGCTCCAAGAATCCTCAGGAGAAGACTATGCCCACAGAGAAGCCTCATTAGCTATGACCTGATTGACAGGTTAGCCTCCACCCCTTCACTCAAATTGACAGAAGGTTATATAACTGCCACATACTTTAAAACTTAATCTCTCCCCCACTTCCACCCCCGCCCCGATTATCTGGTTCAGTTCTGAGAATTTGTGTTTTCTTTAAATTGCACTGCAATCAATACTGAAGGCTACAGTGTCTGATTACCATCAGTATTTCAAGTCCTTTGAGCATTCAGGAAACAAGGTTATGTCATCTGTGTAAAGTAGGCAGTTAATAAGCTTTCCTCTAATCCTGAGGCCACCTTTTTCTTCATATAGTTCAGCTTCTTGGAATATTTGCTCAGCATATAGTAGGTTAAATATATATGCTGAAAGGATACAAACCTGATGCACATCTTTCCTTATTTTAAGCCATGCAGTATCTCCTAGTTTTGTTCTAATAATTGCCTCTTGGTCTATGTACAGGGTCTGCGTGAGCATAATTAAGTGCTCTGGGGTTTCCAATGGTTGCAGTGTTATCCAGAGTTTCTTTCATTCTTTTTGTAACCCACCCAAACAGTCTTTTGATAGTCAATAAGAGATAAGGAAACCTCTTTCTGGTATTCTGTACTTGTAGCCAAGACCTCTCTGATGTTAGCAATAATATCCCTCGTATCACGTCCTCTTCTATATCCAGCTCAAACTTCTTGCAGGTCCTTGTTGATGTACTGCTGTAACTACTGTTAAATTATCTTCAATAACGTTTTACTGGCATGTGTCACTTTTGTTACTGTTTGCAAATCTATGCATTGTTGGGTCACTTTTCTTTGGAAAAGGACACCATTATGGAACTCTTCTAGTTGATTCCCCAGTCTTTCAAATTTCTTGGCATGAAAAATAAGTGCTTCCTGTCCTGTACCAGTTTTGTGAAATATTTCAGAAGGCATTCTGTCAGCCCCAGGAGTCTTATTTTTCACTAATGCCTTCAATGTGGGTTAGGTCCTTTCCTTGGGCACCATCAGTTCTTAATCATATAGACTGTCTGAAATAACTGAATGTAGATTAATTGTCTGGTACAGTAACCCTGGCTACTCCTTCCATTTTCAGTTGATACTTTATGCATCATCTAGAATTTTGTCCATGAATGCCTTCAATATTTCAACACGAGAACTTGAATTTTTTCCCTATTTCTTTCAGCTTAACATATGCTATGGGTACCCTTTCTTTTTGGTTTTTAATTCCAAGTCTTTGCACATTTGTCTTCTTAAACTGTCCAGCTTGGCATTTTCTGTTCAAGTGATAGAAACTAGGTCAAAAGAGTCTAATTAGGATCACAGTACCAGTTGTATTTTCCCTCAAAGTTGTGATTTAGCTTTAATGGACTTGTAATTTTCTTCAGCTTCAACCTGAACTTAAATATAAGCAACTGATGAACTGTTCTGAAGTTAGGCCATGGCTTTCTTTTGAATGACAACGTGAGCGTCTTCATAGTCTCTTCCCATAGATGTAGTCAACCTTTACGCTGTTGAAAAAGGTGCTTGCAATCAAGAAGCCATTCATCGTGCAAAATTCTGTTACATTATCTCCAGCTCCCTTTCTATCACCAAGGTCATCAACTCCTAATCTTAGCTCTTTGTCTGCGACTTTTGCATACCAGTCGCCAGTAATTTTCCACATATCTTGATTGCATATTTGGCCAATTTTCAACTGAAAAACTAGGTAGAAGTCTTCATTTTCTTCATCGCTAGCTTTAGTGTTTGATGCACTAATTTGAGTAATAGTTAACTGAACTTCCTTGTAAGTATATAGATATTACCATACCACAGACAGCACAGTACTTCAAGATAAATTCTGAAATGCTCTTTTTTCATAATGAATACCCAACCATTCCTCTTAAATCTGTTTTTCTTGCAATAAACCATAGGATGGAAACCATAGGATGATTCTATTCCAAGTGACCAATATCAGTCCACTTTAGCTCAATAATGTCCAGAATATTGATCTTTACCTATTCCATTCCATTTCATTTCAACAACTTCCAATTTTCCTAGATTCACATTTCATGCCTTCTCTCATTCAATTACAAATGCTTGAAGCTGTTTCTTCCAATTTTAAGTTATGCTGCATCAACAAATAAGGTCTCAAAATATTTGCTTCATCAACATCATGGTGATCCACTCTACTTTGAAGCAGTAGCTTGTTTTCAAAGTTGCATTTTTATGGCCTTCCATCCTGAGGGGGTTCAGCTACAGGCACTGTCTCACACAATGCTCCACTGCTGTTTGTAAGGTTTTCAGTGGTTGACTCCTCAGAAGTGGACAGCCTACTCCTTCTTCCTAGTCTGCTCTTAGTCTGAAAGCACCACTGAAGATTGTTCACCATGGACAACTCTGCTGGTATCTGAAAGACCAGTGGCACAGCTTTCAGCATCAAGGCAACATGCAAACCACCCCCAGGATGACAACCTGACACATATGTGGTGGTGGGAAGTCACTATTACACCCACATAACTGTAGAAATAGCTTTTGGTTGACTGGGCAGGGAGAAGAGGAAGTTTGAGCCAACAGAGAAAGCTGTGAGATGCCAGATGTTCTGAGACTAGCAAGATTGACAAAGAAGCATCTCTGGACACCCAGAGTCACTGGTATGATGAAGCCCATGGGGTGCATGACAATAAAGAGAGCACAACTGGCTCCACACCAAATAGTGCAAATGAATATGACAGCCAAGTCCCCGGGAATAAACTCCTGGCCTGCTAGACTTATATGACATTCAGTATTCACTGAACAGTACCATCCAAGGGTCTGCCAGTCACCAGAACTGAAGCAACTTCTTAGGCTTAATATCAGTCATCTGTAACAGTAAGAATTTACATTTTATAGATGTTGTACAATCCATCTCATGTTTCCATTTATTTCTTAAGATACTCTGTGAGCTATTTTTCAAGGTCACAGGATCAAAGCTGGGCTCTCTCATTTCAGGGTTGGCTTCTCTGATAAACTTGCCAGTCTGAGGGCACCTGAACCCTGGGACATCAGGAGGGGAGAATGGAGGGCATGATATTTCTGAGGATCAGGGTGAGGGGTTATGTATTTGAATAGGGAATTCAACTCTGTGACTATAATATTGCAGTGTTAGAAGTTAAAACAAACAAACAAAAAAGAAGTTAAAGCAATAGGCTATGAGGTGAATGAACGGGAGTTGAGTTCTGCTTTTGCCAGTTAATACCTTTATTACCTCCCTGAGCCTGTATTTCTTAACAGAGATACCATTACTAAACTCACAAGGTTGTTAGTAAGGATTAATGTATATGATGTATAATTATTGTTCACTAAATGTATATTGAATGAGAGTTGGTTGGTTAAAGAAAAGTATGAAGGGGGAGTAGTTAGGAAAAGTTTAGAAAGTACACAGTAGTGTAATGGTAAATTTTCCTCCCATCCCCCAAAGACCTAAAGAAGTTACCTTTCTCTGTAGTATAAATACTTCCTCCAAGGTGGATTTTAAGTAGCCATAGTGGCATCACCAAATAAGAGGTGAGAAGTGGCTTTTCCAAGCCAGTCTGCATTACAGTTTATTATTACAAGCAATCCATATGAGAGAAATAGGATTATATGACAGTTGATGAGTCAAGGTATTTACTACCACCTTGAGAAAGACATTGACAAACTGTGATTTCAGAAATGGAGAACATACATTTCAAGGATCAGATCAGCCATGGCTCAGTTTTATCTTATCTGAAAGGCAAATTATGCTTATAGTTGCAAGGATACAACCTAGTTTAAAAGCTTTGGCAGCAGTATTCTGAAACTATACATTGCTCCAAGAAATTATTCTTGTTTCGTTATAAAATTCAATGTGACCCATATTTCTCAGAACAGGTTAAGGTTGTTTATTAAAGAGAGAGAGAGAGAGAGAGAGAGAGAGAGAGAGAGAGAGAGAGAGAGAAGATAATTTGAATAATGTGTATACTTTCAAATAGGGGTTGAAATGATAAAATTCTAATTACCTAAATAAAGAAATAAAACAATCCATTTGTGTTTGCAGAGCTATTTTTATGAAGATTTTTTATCATATTTTAGTTGGTTTTGCTCTTCTAGGACTTTTTTTTTGGGGGGGGGGCATCACTGCCCTCAGGTGGTGGGAGTAGGAGGCCCAGCCTTTGCTCTGTGGAGCTGGAATTGAACCTCCATCCCAGTGGGCCGCAGTCCCGCGCACAACCACTATGCCACCGGGGCTCAGCCTCTAGGACTTTCTTAAAAATGTATGTTGCTGTTACACCCCCTCCCTGGCCCCATCCCTACCCCACCATCTTTTGTATTTCTTTTCCATATCTTCAAACACTCTTTAAGTCATTTTCATATAGAAATTTAAATGTTTTTGTTGTGTTTTGTTTACTTATTCAGTAATTTTTTCAGTCTCATCTTCTGATCTAATTTTTTTGACCCCTCAGGGATTGGTTGTTTAGAATCTAAACTACATTAATGAACAATCCCCCAAAGCTGTGAAATTGAATAAAAATGTCTTTTCTTGCTTTTGAAATGCCTTACAACATCTGACATGATGATAAAGCTATAGGCCTCAAGCTGATAAATTCTATTAAGTAATAAAACCATGCGCAGGAATCAAAATTACAGGCAATCTCACTATTTGGATAGGGCAGGAGGCAGTCTTCTGGGTACATTTATTCAAATTCCCTTCTGTGCTCCTCCCTTTTGCACCTTATGCATCCATCAAAAGCCGAATCCATACCAAACTCAGAGCATAAAAAGAATAAAATGCTCTCCTTAAGGAACCGAGTCTCATCCAGGGGACCATGAATTCTGGAGCTGGCCATCACAGACGTGTCTCTATTAACTGTGATCTGGGAGTCCTGAACAGGCAGTAACTCCTTTTCCTGGGGAGGATAATAGTTGAGCAGGAGAAATAATTAGAATTTTCCTGTTTTACTTTAAATTCTAATCCTTGATTACAAAGAAGTAGGAAGTACATGAAATCAAAGCAAGAGTTCTATAAACTCATAATCACTTTATAGGTTAGGGTTCTTAGCAAATCTTTTTCTTAACCTTAAGGTGATATTTCTGTTTTTTAAGCTATCTTTGTCCAATAAGGGTGAAAACACTCTGAAAAGTCTCTGGAAAGTTCCCGAACTAGGTTTTCCCTATTTGATACTTCACCATCAAGAAATTTCTGAAAGCACATTTTCCTTGATTTGAGCATCATGACCATTCATTCCTTTCTCTTTTTCTAGCTCCACCGAGATCACTTGGTATAGTGGAAACCAGAAAGGTCTTAATCACAAACCCTGTCTCTAAGGTTTGTTCACAGAGAAGTTAATCTTGATGAGATTCAACTTTCAAGTCTGTAAAACAGGCATGATAGCATGCATTTAGCTAATGTCTAATAATTTCTAGCTCATTGTGCAGATTGAGTGAAAAGATGACTCTAAACAGTCTATTATAGTGCCTGGTTGGCAGCAAATATTCAGAATTACATTATGATAATAACAATAATTATTCAAGTCACTTTTGACTCAAACCAACTGCTTTCCTAGGGCCTCTCAGCCTGTGATCTTGCCAGCCTCTACTGGTGTCTATGGATGAAGATCTTTTGGGGAGCAGAAAGGTTCCTCTTTCTGCCCATTATGTGGCTAGTAGCCTAATTCTAGCCCACTAGCTATGAGGGTGCCTGCAAGAATGACCCTCTGTCATTCAACAGATAAGGGGGTAAAGGGAGATGTCGGATATTGCAAGACACACAATAATAATAATCAATAAATTATCAAGGGTTCATGAGGAAGGGAAGGTGGGGGAGGAAGAGGGAAAAATTAATACCAAGGGCTCGAGGAGAAACAAAATGCTTTGACTACGACGATGGCAACAATGATGGTACAAATGTGCTTGACACAATGGATGGATGGATGGATGGATGGATGGATGGATGGATGGTGATGAGTTGTATGGACCCCTAATAAAGTGATTTGTGTTTTAAAAAGAGGAAGTCATTAAACTACAACTGAACAGATGTTTCCTTTTAGTCTAGCGCCCCTGCTTGTAGTAAATGGGTCCCACACCTATCACACAGTTCTGTGTATGAACGCACCAACCCAACTCCCTGCTAACAAATTCACTTCCGCTCAGAGCAGCCCTGCAGATCGGAGGAACTAGGGGGATTCAAACGGCTGACTTTGAGGTTAGCAACCCCATGAGCAACCCATTGTGCCACCGGCACACTTTTCTACTTCCTTAGAATTTTGCAAGTCCATTCCTTTCCGTTCATCTTCTGAATCAATACTATTGCCTTTTGAAGGCATCATCAATACCTTTAACTAAAAAAAGAAAAAAAACAAACTCACTGACATGGAGGCCATTCGGAGTCACAGTGACCCTGTGGGATTCTGGAGACTTTGAATGGTGACAGGAACAAGAAACCTCTCCTTTCTTCCACAGAGTGGGTGGTGGTTTCAAACTGCTGGCCTTTTGATTAGCAGCCCAAGGAATGACTCATGACACCAACCCTCCAATTTACATACTTCATGCTTTTGAAGGATGTTTAATTTTCCAAACCCAGGGCTGAGCAATGCACTGCCAATTATCTCATTTACAGCTCAGTCCTTGTTTGCTGTCTGGTTCTTAATTTTTGAAGCTCTAGTTTCCTAAACTTTAAAATGGAGAAAAACCCTCCCTTCTTCCAAGGGTGGCTGCAGTGACAAAGCCCTTAGCACTGTGCCTTGCATCCAGCAAGCACTCGGTCAATGTAGCACTCGGTCAATCGCTGTGATTTGCTACATTCATCTGCAGAAACACACAATTCTTATCCTCCCTGCCTGTCACCCTTCACTGTCAACATTTACAAATGAAAATGAACTGCAAGCTAAGCACCATCTCTTGTAGCTGAGATCCAGGCTATAAAGAATCGCATTGTTTCTGAGACTTTAAGGGTTCGGCAGCACGTCTTTATTTCATCAAAGCTTTAGGCAGCATCTAAAAAGAGATGACTCTTGTATCACTGGCCCTGAGAAACTGCATGTCAGACATTCTCGCGAGGTATCAGAGATGAGAAATCAAAGAGCCAAGACCCAAATGAGATGAATTTCTTTAGAGGCCAGAGAACTTTGAAAGAAAAAAAAAAGGCAGCAAGGTTGATGTTTGAAAGTGAAAAGAAGAGAGAAAAACCTTATAGCTAATCTGAGAGTGAAAAGGCTTTAGCATCTACAGCCTGTGGCCAGTAACACAGGGGTGAAGCATGCACATCCTCTTTGTTCACTTTCTGTGGGTAGCACTGCCATTTTCTTGCCACCTGAGATGGAGGGGGGGGTCCGCAATCCCCTACTGTTATTTTTTTTGTTGTGAGCCACAGAGTCAAGCCCCCCATAGAAGCCCCATAAAAAATCAAGTGCTTGCCACTGAACTCTGACTCATAGTGATCTGATCCCCCACCCAAATTCCAGAAATCTCCATAGCATCATGTAAAAGATGCTGTTTCAAAATGCATAATAAACCCGGGTCATTGTGTCAAGCCCAGCGAGAGCTCAGAGAAGTGTCTGTGAGAGCCCCAAGTAGATTAAGAACCAAACTCTTTTTTTTTAAATAAGTTACTATAAAGAGAGACAGAGACCTTGCCAAAGATTTGGTCATCAAAAAGGGAAAGACAGAGAGAGAGAGAGACTTAACATTTACTGACTTATTTGTGTATCTTACATTCTTAAATCTCATTAGGGTCTCCTAACAATTGGCGACATTTACAAATGAAAGGAACCCAGTCCAGGAAGGATCCCAGGATGGCAGAAACACATGCCCGTCTTGGCAGTGCAAGGAAATAAGAGAAGAGGGCAGAAGGATCATGATATACATCGTATCTCCAAAGCCACCATGCTGTGGAGGCCTTGCTCTGAACCCCGCTGCCCTGTGTGCACACTGCTCCTACTGCTGCTCCCAGGCCAGGACTGAACTAGCTCAGATGCTTCTCCTCTGATCAGCACCAGTTATCACTCTAATGGCTGGGTACCCCCTGGTGTACCAGGGAAGAACTTTCCTGTATATGATTGGCAATGGCTGCATTTTGGGAAGCAGATCCCCGTGCATCTTTCTTTTAAGACCCCTCTAGGTGACTTGAACCTCCCCGTCTTTCCATCAGCAGCCAAGCAAGCTAACCATCTGTATCACTCAGGGATTTCTAAGAGAGAAAGCAGATTTGACTGGAGGACTCAAAGAAAATTATCTAAACCTTTGCATTTCACCTTTTCACCCTCTTTCCCTCTCACCTCCTGACTTCCCGCCAGCTGTCCTAATGCCCTCCCTACTTCTCTCATGAGGGTTTCCTACAATAAAGTCCTTACACGTTGATCCACCCATCTGGATGGCTACTTCTTGGAGGACCCAGGCTTCTGCCAAAATGTCAACCACACCTAGGATCACCTATGTTGGTCCACCAGGAAACTCTTCCATGGACACTGATCTGCAAAGGAAAAAAGGCATCCATCCAGTAATTCTTTCTTTGAAAATGGGTATTTGTCTGTAGTCTCTATGGCCAATCCTTATATTCCAGGAAAGTGCTAGTGTCCAGCCACAACCATGATGACACCAACAAACCAGGCATCCAGGGGCGTGTCATGTTCTGACTCCACCTGGGGAAAGAGTACCATGCACATACTCACCTGGTCTCTCTGCTTGATTCGTTTGTAAATAGATTCAGCGAATGGTTTTCGAGGAATGAACTTCCCATCTCCTGGCGCAACATTGAAAAC
The DNA here is from genome assembly GCA_004026705.1 of Nesogale talazaci. NCBI lineage: Eukaryota > Metazoa > Chordata > Mammalia > Afrosoricida > Tenrecidae > Nesogale > Nesogale talazaci. Next base: position 15,000 of record PVJH01011515.1, on the reverse strand, counting down.
TCCAGCTTCATACACCACTTTGCCTCTGGAGAGAGTCACGAGAGGCACCCCGTGGCAAACCATGCCCTCAAAGATATTGAAATTCACAGCCTGGTGATGGGTTTGTGCAGAAATAGTCCTGTGTGGGAAAAAAGACAAAAATGGTCTGGATCAGCCCCAGTTCATTGCACGAGGATGACCTACTGGATGAAAGATGACCTCAAAGAACATTGAGCAACCTGTTAAGCCATCGCTCTGCCGCTTAGACGAATGACTTTAAGAAGAGGACTGGGTATAAACATTTCATTACAGAGTAATGTCATTTCCTGGGACAAAAAAATCCCATTGATAGCTCTTCAGGATGCTTCATGGGGATGGGACAGAAGAGCATTCTTTCTCTTGCTTAGATTTTTGATTTCTTTTGAATCAACATCCAAATCAATAGTATCCTCTCTTTTGGCTGTGTGGCAGTCATGTACTTGATGTCAATTTCAATGATTAGGAGTCTAGGGATGGACTATAGCCTGCCAATCTGGAGATGGCCAATGAGACTTCTGTGTGGTCATGGCTTTCTCCTGAAAATTCTGGGAAGTCTCATAGTATTTCCCAATTGAAGACAGATTTGACTCTCAGTGTCTGAGATGACAAACTACTGACAAAGCAAGATGACAGCATGCTGATCAATCCTGATTCCTGGAGAAAGGAGGAGCCAGAGAAGAGGCCACAAGGGCTTGCCCTGATGGAGACAAACCTCCAGGGCCGGAGAAGCCACGTGGAAACTCCTGCCAGTGCTGAGATAGCCAGGAGGCCATGGGGAGATCACTACAAGTGCTGAAAGGCTTCTCTTGCCACCAGACACACAAGACTCTGCACCCACTCACCTGCGATTGTCCTGGTGTCATTGCACGTGCTTCATGAGTCAGAAGGAGACTTTATAGACTTGTATCGAACATATGGGCTAATATTGGACTTATGACTTTGGACTGGACTGGGTTGGGATGCTTTCTCAATGTTCCATTCCTCTTATATAAAAACCTTTCCCTTATATCCATATGTATGTCTATGAATTTGTTTCTCTAGTATACCTGGACTAATGTAGACTGAGTCAGTGACTTCCTCGATGCTCCTCCCCAAGCCTCATTTCCATTCCCCTCTTGCAGAAGAAATCACTATCCTAAATGTGGTGTCACCGAGGAAAAATATAACTTGATTTTTTTCCCCCCTTCATTGTCAGTTTTGCTATGGAAAATCAAAGGCTACTAAAAATAAATATGTGAGGAGAGCCTCTTAGCATATTCAATGCCCTGCTTTTGCATATTCATCATTACTCGCTGAAGCTCAGACTGCTCTTCCATCTTACACAGTGTGAGTAGGTACCTGACTATGTGGGGTGTTGACCCTTCCTCTGTCTCACTAGGTGAAAAGGGAAAGAAAAATGGCAGCAGGGAGTCAAAGGAGCATAATCTGGGTTCTGGGGGAAGTTCACAGAATCTTGCTAAGAAATGAGTTAGAGAGACATAGTCTATGGAACCTTTCAAGACTGGGCCAAAAGGAATGCTACAGAAGGACCCCCTGACCCTAGCCTGGAGGGGCTGCTGCTGGTAGACTCCTCATGCCACCTGCTATCCTGAAGGTGCTGCAGTCCAAGAAAGGCAATTCTTGGCCTTTGGCTCTAGACTCCTCCGCTGAACTGTCAACTGCCTACTGCTGCACACAGAACTCATGATTGTTTTGAGTTTGCTCTTTGAGTTTCCTGAGTTCTCATCTCAGGAAATGACTTCACCATCTACCTAAGTCGTTCAAACCCAGGAGTCAACTCCAATGGTTTTTCCTCTTCCTAATCTCTTCAACCACCAACAAAAGCCTTCTGAACAAACCCCAAACCTGCCTCCTCTTCTTCTCTCCAAGGCTCTACTCCATGTCTGACACTGCATGAGTTCTTACCTGCACTCCACTGGTCTCTCTTTCAGTTCTTATTCTTCTCCCAGCTATTATCCTCAAACTTACTCCAACGATCTTTTAAAAATGAAAGCCAGATCATGCCAGGTTTCTTGCTTGAAACCTTCAGTGGCTTCAGTCTGTTTTCCAAAATGTAGACAAATAACTTTTCTCTTTTTTTAAGCACAGGTAATAATGAAAGACACAAGTTGCCCCCAGTGAGAAGTTCCAGGGGGAAAGAAAAGGAAGCCTCCTCTCTTGTCAAGTTGATGCTTTCCAACGTCCTATTTCATCTTTAAGACACTGCTTTTCAAGGAAGAGAGTATGTTCCACAATTTATAGGCAAATAAACTGAGATTTAAAGAAGTTAAATAAATTGTCAAAAGGCATAAAACTAGTTTGATGTAACCGGTTTATTCTCCCCTTTAACTTTTTAAATCAACATACAATAAAAATGACTGTTTCCCTGTATACAGTTTATGAATTTTGGCACAAGCATAGAATCTTGTTATCATGCTCTGATGAGACACAGAACAGTCCAGTCCTATCACCCTCTACAACCCTTTCATATTATCTCTTTGTAGTCATATCCTCCCCTCACTTGTAACTCTCAGCAACCACCAGTCTGTTCTCCATCACTGTGGTTTTGCCTTTTCAAGAATGCCACATAAAGGCAGCCATACATTCCATCATATGTTGAGGACAGTTGTTTGCCCTTTGGACTCATCGGCATTGCTGTGTTTCAATAGTTCACTCCTTTTTACTGCTGAGTAGTATCCCATGGAATTAAGGAACCCCTATGTGCATATCCATTTGCCTATTGAAGGACATTGGCGCCATTTCTAATTTGGGGAGGTTGTGAATAAAGTTGTGCCAGCATTCGTCCACACACTTGTGAGAGTGTTCCTAGTGAAAATACCCAGGGCTGGAGTTTCTGGGTCACAGGGTGAGGAGATGCTGAACCAAAAAAAAGCACTCTACGGTCATAGGAACCAGCTCACTGATACAAAGAAATGTCTAAAAAATCACTGATGAATGGGAGGCAGGTACAAATGTAGCAATGATCATTTAAAACACGGAGGCGGAAAGGGGATTGATCAAATGGTAATATTACTAAACGAGGAAAACAAGATATTTTGAAAGGAGACTAAACATCAAATGGGTAAGTGGGTAAGGCACACTGCAAGCTCATGAGTTTGAGATTTGAGCTGCTAATCAAAAGGTCAGCAGTCCAAACTCACGAACTGCCTTGCAGTAGAACGATGAGGCTGTCTCCCTCCACAACCATTGAGCTTCAGCAATCCTACAAGACTGGGCTATTTGGCCCTTGAGAATCATATGATTTGAAATTGAGACCGTGGCAGGGGATTTTAATGAAAAAAATCAAATTCACAGGATATAAATCTGGGAAACACTGGAGAGGGGTTTCTGCCTTTTAATTTAAAGCAACGTTTTATGGCCATCACAAATCTCTGCCACAGTGTTTCCATAGTCTGGGCTGCTGCTTCTCTACACACTACAGGTTCACTAATGGCATTACCGTTTAGCTCTCGGATTTGTTATGTCTGGAATGATGCATTAGTAAGCTGCTATATAAAGAAAGTAAAATCCTTAAAAAATCCATATTGAAGTATTTATTGATGAGTAGATTAGGAGAGAGACATGGGAAAACTCTAAATCATAAAACTCCATCATAAAAGAAGCCGACAGGAGAACTAAGCTCTATACTTGAAAGTTGTCAAGATGATATTGCTCAAACTATTGAACAGAAGAAGCAAAGCAGTTTTCCAACTAATACAAACAAACAAAAAATAATTTTCCAGTGACTATTATTGAGATGTTGGGCATCTATAAAAGACTAGAATTGATTGCTGAGCCCTGGTGGTGTAGTGGTTGAGTGCGGGACTGTGGCCCACTGGCTTGGCAGTTCAAATCCAGCAGAAGCTCCCCAGGAGCCAGGCTGGGCCTCCCACTCCCACCAGAGGGCAGTGATGCCCCCCCCCACAAAAAAACCAAAAACAAACAAAAAACTAGAATTGAAAGTATTCTGGAGGAGCAAAAAAAAAAATAGCTGTAATGTTTAATGGAAAAAGTAAGCTATTTAAAATGCCTACATTATATCTACCAAAACACATAATATGTATGTGGACAAAGAGGAAAAGACCTATGCAAAATAAGCCTTTGTAGCTAGCAAGAAATAAACATGGAGAATTATCTTCAGAGTTCTTTTTCTACTGCTTCTGTGATGTAAACAGTGGTTTTAAAATGGAGACAGAACCACACATCCATTTATATTTTTCTGCCTCATGCCAAAATCAAGGTCATTATCTTGACTTTCACAGCCATAGGGTTAGCAGGGGACTGAGGACAAGCAGGCGACATCTCACTGATTCTTTATAATAGAGCAGTATGTAAATGAGGTCAAATTAACACCATATGTAAATGCCAGGCATTATCATCAACAGCAAAAACCAGGTGCTTCCAGTCTCACATGTGAAGGTGTCTGACAGGGTGTCATTTCTCACCCAACTTTCTCCTCGCAGCCAGAGTGTAATTCTCCAATCCTTCAGGAGTCTTCCCGTGCCCGAATCTTTGCACATGCGCCTCTCTTTACCCAAAATGCTCTCCTAACTCTGCTCCTCCCTCTCCTCCAGTCCTCCTTCCTGGCAGTCACCTGGGGTGACTCTGGGCAGAGTGAAACATCTTTCCTTTCGTGATGAGCATCGTTTCAGGAGATTGTGAGGATTTTGTCACACAGCCCTCCTCCCTACCTGCTGCCCACATTAAGATGGAGACCCTGAGCACACAGTCGGCGCTTACTAAACCTTTAAGGAATAAGCACGTGAAGGAACCACACAACTGTCTTCCTCTTACTGCCAGGCTGGGTTTCGTTCCTGACTCCACTGTCCTTGAGGCATGACTGTATTGTAGAGAGAGACCCACAATTATCCAGGATGTAGACATTTAGTTGGAAGGTTATGTGTGGCCCTTAACATGTCTAGCAAGCTATAGGAGTTAATTAATATAAACAACCAAACAAACAAACGAAATAAGCGAAATTCTTATAATAAGTATTCTTCAGTGTATCTTATCAAGGTGTACTACATACTTGTTCTTTATTGTCTCTCAGTACTTGCGAGAATACCAATAAAACCCAGTACACACACACAAACTACACCCACTTCTGTTGAGCTCATTCCGACTCAGTGATTCAATAGGAGACTCTAGAATCTCTATCATAAATCTTTACCAAAGCAGATGGTCTTCTCTTTCTCCCACAGGGGAGGGAGCGGGTGGGCTCCAACTGTTGACCTTTTTGATTAGCTGCTCAATGTTTAATCCACTGCTCCAGCATGGCAGCATGACTGCCCTACTTTGAAGATGATAAAGCTGCACTAGAGTTATCTGGATTTCTGTCCAAAGTTCACAGAAAATCATCTGTGAGTAAGCCTCTGAGAGTCTGGAACCATGTAATCTTCTAGGACTCCTGCTATAGCTGCCCTCCTGTCCTAAGATGACACAAATTGTGCTTCAGGTACCAACACTTTCAAGCATAAAAATGCAAGGCAGTCACATTGCACACCTTCCAAAATAATGACAGGTTTTAAAAAATCTAGCGATCCCTAGTGTAGCGTGTGTGATGTCATCCATTAAAAAGATGCAAGTTCAGAGTGATGCCATTAGTCCTTAGCATTTGCATTTCATGGACACTCGCCCCTCTGGGATGTTGTCCTCTTAGCAGAGAGGCACTTGCTTTCCCAGCCTCCTTTGTGTGTGCCCTGGGCACTTCCAAATTGGTGCCTCGGGACAGGATGTCACAGGCAAGGCAGTGGGGGAAGAAGCAAGCAATCTATGCAAAAAGGGTGGAGACAGGACCGTCCTTCCAGGGTCAGTGCTGACAAGATCTAGCTCTCAGCTGGAACTGTGGGGTTTCTGCTGGCGTGGCCTCACCATCTGCTCCCCTGGGCCAGCTGGGGAGTTCCTCAGTGACCTGCTGCCCTGTCATCCTTTGAGTTTTTGGATAACTACCTAGAGTAGATGCCTTACCTAGAGTGGTAGGGTCTGAGAACTCTACCTCATGGACCATTTTTCTTTCAAAGTTGGCAGTATGTTTCTGGGACTTTTAGAAAAGTCTTTGCTTGCAGTCATCGATGTTTGAAGGTTTTCTTGAGAAGAATGCTGCAGTCCAGCCCTTCTCCAAAGCTTGTCCTTGTGACCGGCCATGGGAAGAGGTGAGCATTAAGCAGGATCTGTTGATCCCAACCATTGTCCCTCTGCACAGGGTGTCTTAGAAGAGCACCCCACTCATCTCAGAACTTAGTGCTTCCACCCCTCTCCCAGGCCCTCACTATAATATCTCTCAAGCTCTCCTAAGTTGGGCAAGGGGCTTTTTTCCCCTGACGAGCCAGCTCTTGCTCCCTGGTTGGAAATGATGTGGTGTCCTGCTCTATCCCAACCAGGGGCTGTATTCTCTTTCCTGAGAATTTGAATCTTTCATTGGACAAATCAAAAGGACAGGAGAAGGCCCCTTGAAGGCATCCCACTTCCTGCTCCTGGATTCCCAGAGATGCTCTGATCCCTGCCTTTCCAAAGCCTGAGGTACCCCCCCCCCACCCATGCCTCCCATAAGCGAGTTTCCCTGGGCTTTCCAGAGAGGGTGATTCTGCTCAAGTTGCTTACTCTGCTTTGTGGCAGCTGCCAACCCCAACTGACAAAGAGCATGACCATTATACAGTCAATCCCTTAATGCGCAAGCCCCAGAAGGTCTCTGAGACAGTGTTCAAATGGTCTGTGACTCAGAAATCACCTGGTAGGTAATTGTAAACCAACAGGAGGAGAGAACAAACACATAGGTTGTGGGGGGTGGGCAGTAAGCCAAACAGTGAAAAACTGAAGAAGAATCTCAAGGTTTTGAAATCTGACCCCCCCCCCCAATTTAACAGTATGCAAATCAGCTCAGCACAGTAATATTTCTGAGAAATGCCTTCTCCCTCATTGCTAATTGGATGGCTAGGGGGTTAGCCTGCCATGGTGATGACAGAAAGTAATGGGATGGATGAAAGCCTTCCCAGCCAGTGAGTCAGGTTGGAGGTCCTGGGCCATTGGCTTTTCATTAGCAGATTCACAGGAGGGGTGTTCTCCATGGCCACGCTGGCCCCAGGGGGAAACAGCTCTCTGTCAAGCTCACTTTGAGCCCCTATCATCAAACACACACGTCTCTCTGCAGAAGGGTGTCAAGGTTGTCTTGCTGCGTCCCAATTATACACATCTCCAGGCTGGAGCAGATAGGGACAGAGAAGCCCTGCAGATAGCATGAAGCTCTTTTCCCACGTCGTCAATAACTTTGATATCACTCACATCACAGCTGCAGAAAAACATTCTGTCTCTGCGCAAGCAGCTTTCTATCAAACAGGGATAGGCGCTTACAGATGAGAGAAACCACTGGAGCACAGCGTGCTGGAGACTGCGGCAGTGCCTGTGTGTACTCAGAGAGAACACTTTGGAGAAGAGAATTCCTCAGAGAGAGGCATCTTCCTGACCCTGGAGAAATAAGGTGGAGCTATTTCGGTACATTTCCTCCAATTCTATCAGTTTGTCCACAGCATAGATGAATACTTACCAGATAGTCATAAGCACCTCCCTAGGTTAATAGAATCACTTGAGGGTGGTAGCACGTTGTCCACTATCTCTGTTATAGGATGCCAGGCTCATAAACTTGCTGGCCAAACATTGACTTAAAAGGATAACCTAGGGCTGAGCCCCGGTGGCCTAAGTGGTTGAGTGCGGAACTGCAGCCCATAGGCTTGGTGGTTCAAATCCAGCGGCAGCTCTCAGGAGCGGCACTGGGTAGCGCCCACGACCACCAGAGGCAGTGATGCCCACCAAAAAAAAAAAAAGAAAGAAAAGAAAAGATGACCTGGTCACAATGAGACAGAATCAAGTTGATGGTATGGGGTGTTGGATCCGGATTTGACCATGGAAATTGCAACAACCCTAGGTAGTAGATATTATCATTGCCTCCAATGGACAATGATAAAAAATGAGGTGCAAAAAGTTAATAATTCCACATTACACAGTTTATAAAGCCATGTCGCTAAGCTATCCAGCCCAGGCACTGAGATTATAGAGCTGGGTTAACTATGGGAATATCTTACCAGGTCCATAGAAAGCTGCCTGCAAAGTACTCAGTTGATGAACACCTCGTTCCACCAGGAAACACAATGGCAAGCAGCTCATGCTTTCTAATTTTTCTTTGTCTGTTTTTGGTTTAGCTGCAAGGAATTTGGGATAATGTAAAAATTCCTCAAGCCAAAACTGACTGGTCAATTGGTGTGATCATGAGAATTTTGAAGAAGTGTGTTCCCACAGTCCATTTTCGACCATTTCTCTTGTTAGTCTCTTAGAAGTGACAAATTAGGTAAAAGGGGTGCAAAGGCTCGCTGGGAATGATAAGTGGCATGACCACAAGTACAGGGTCATTATGAAGCAAAGTGACTCCTCGCAGCACCCATCCATCTTCCACTCTCCCTTGAGACTTCTGTAATCACCACCTACAGGAAATGGGTACTGCTTCCACCACGCTGTTCAAACTCCCGGCCATCAAGACAATGCTGGTTCTTATGGAACCCCTGAGGGTTTCTGAGACGCACTGTGTATAGGAGGGAAAATCACTGTCTTTCTCCTGAGGAGCTACAGGTCGTTTCTACTTGATAACTCTGAGAATCCCAGCCCAACTGGTACCAAGTGTAGCACGGGGTCTCCTCATATCCAAGTTGGAAGATCGCATGGAACTCTACTCAAGTCCTGTCCATGACAAGGATAGAAATAAGGCTACTAAACAGGCTTCCTGATGAAAGAAATGGAAAGACGGCTTTGGATGCAGAGCTGAAACACCCCAGAGTGAGCAGATGCTGAGGACTGCCATGCCAAGGTTGTGGATTTGGAAGGCTGTGGACAGGAGGCTTCCACCTCTTACTTTTGACACTGCCCAATAATGAACACCTGAAGACTGCCATATACTTGTCATTTTCATATTTCCCCTGCTTTTTGTGACATGTTTTTTTTTCCCACAGACATAATTTTACCTTAGTGAATAAGCAGGATTGAAGGTTTTGCCTTCTAACACTCATGGTTTTTTTAAATGGTGTCCTATTAGTTAAGTTTTTAACCTATATGTAAACATCTCATGTATTTTAGTGTAAAGAGCTTTCCTATGTATGCTTTTTCCCCTTTTCATAGTAGCACTTTAAAATTCAGTGGCTAGATTAATGATGCCTCCATTAGAATGACACATGTCTCATGGATGTTACTTAAATGCATGGAGGTTACTTAAATGTGTGTGTGTGTGTGTACACACAATGACACACATATTTGTGTTAGTCAGGGTTGACTAGAGAAACAAATATAGAGAAACCCATATGTGTATAAGACAGTGCTTTATATCCAAGAGTAACTATGTTAAGAAAACGCCCAGCCCAGTCCAGATCAAATCCCTAAGTCTAATATTAGCCCATGTCTGATACCAGTCTATAAATTCCTCTTCAGACTCAAGAAACACATGCAATGATACCGAATACAGGAAGATCACAGGCCTGCGGGTGGAGAGCTTTGCGACTCCAGTGGCAGTACAAGCATCTCCAGGTCCCTGGGTGCCATCTGCGAGGCTCCAAGTAGCTTGTCAACAGGAAGGTGGAGAAGAGAGAAGGTGTGGCCCACTTCCAAGAAGGAAGAAGTTGCCAGGATCCTCAAGAGAAGGCCATGCCCAAATAGAGCTATCATTGGCTATGATCTGATTGACAGGCTAGACTCCACTCCTTCTCTCGAGTTGAGAGAATTCTGTAACTGCCACAATGAGTTCTTATGATGTGACCCTGCTCAATACCTGCCCTCATAAAAGATCATTTGAAGATATCATGCTAGAGCAGGTGTGGTGAAAAAAAATCAGACCGTGTGCAGCTAGCAGAAAGAAGAGCACCGAGGGTCTTAAAGGTTTGCTTGAAAACAAGTAGCCATATACGTGAGGTGGCAGCCAGGTCCACATGGAAGGAACACAGCAGCACATGTGAGCCAAGGATCATAGACAATAAAATCCAACATCAGAGGAGGGAATTATATTGGCGCTTAAAATCTGAGTACCTGCTTACCAGGAGTCCAGATGACAGCGCAAGCCTCAAATCCATGGGCATCCCTCAAGCAGATTAAGCTTTCCTTGAATTTCCTCTGACCATTGACTAGGAATGGAAATCGTCTTGCTTTCAGACAGAGTGCATGGGAAAATGGATTACAGCTGCTATTGTAAGGTTAAATTTTAATCTATTATCATCTGTATTCCCTTTTGATCTATTTTTAATTTGTCCCTTTTCTATTATCTTCTCCCTTCTTTACAACTGGAGTTTTTCTGTGCTTATTTTGTGGGGGATTTTACATGATTTTCTTTATATGAAATCCAGTAACAAGATTAGTAGTTAGCGCTGTGGCAGGGGAGGCTGAGGGGTAATGGGGAGTTAATAATACTTTGCACAAAGATGAAAAAAATATTCTATAAGTGATAGTGGTGATGATTACACAACTCTTAATATGGATGCACTATTGAATTGTATGGTATGTGAATTTTATGCCGATAAAACTGTAAAAATAAATAAATGAATGTGCTGCCCACATGTGACTTCAAGGACTAAGTTGATTGGGTAATTCTTCCCTTTGTCCTGGGGGCACAGGTAACACAGGTCATGAATGGGGGTGTCAACCCTGGTATGATAAAGTGAATCTAGACACTAGGTGGATGACCTTGGTCCCATGTTCTTTACCCACTGAGCCTCACACAGTCATGAGCAACTAGAAAGCATTCAAGATATGCATTTGTTTATCTGACCAGAAGTTATTAGGACATTTCTGGATTATTACCTAACATAAATATTGCATGTTCTGTATACTGATTTTCAGAAAGTGGGGAACTAAAATAATTTAGTGTCTCAAAGGAATTGGAACTGAATATGGAACAGCAAAAAAAATTCATGATACTGGAATGTCTGCCCTATGAATATTAATCAGGTAAGCGCTTCTTGATGAGGTATGATGATTAGATGCTGGAAGGCTCGGCTATTGCTGTGACAAATGGTGAGTGTCAGAAGTAGCTTCCCAGGGTGGTGTGTGGACTTGGCCTTCCTGGGAACTGCTTCGCCCTTGGATGACATGGCTTGACAAACTTTCCATGAATGGGTACTATGTACTTGGGCAGGAAAAAATAGGGGGGAGTCATTGTTGCTGTTAAATATAACAAAACACCATGTAAAGTCCACTTAATATCCTTCCTGAAAGTTCAGAATAAGCCGGGTGCTTATTATTGTGCTGAGTCTCAACTTCATCCTGTAGGAAGCCAAGGGGATGAGGGGGTGACAAAAAGAAAGAGTAGCGCTCTTAATTAAAGGAATGGGACTGAGGACATGGGTCAGAGAAATGTCTGGGGGACTTCCACACTTTGCTCTTTTCTTGAAAGAGAAATGACCTATTTTCCCTCCTAGTCCCTGCTGAGGGGACTAAAAAGAGCTAGTAAGCATACCGGCTGGCAGATGAGGTGCAGTTTGACACAGGAAAATAACTTCCTGGCAATCAGGCATGTCGGGGAGACAGAAAAGAGAAGTCTGTGGTGACACTAGACCACCGTGAAACCCAGAATCCAGACGAATGTATGAGATCCACAAATACATCCTTCACAAGTCAGAGGGGGAGCAGCTAGCCCTGCACTTCTATGAATCAAAGCCTCCTCTCCAGCATTTTAGAGCACCTGTTAAGGCAAAAACAAGATTGTACAATTCTGTCCCCAAGTCACAATTTAAGGGGGATCTCAGAAATCCCCAACTCACTGGAAGCCATACAGATATTTACAGGTTTCTTGCTCTGTGCTGTCTGGGACTGAAGTCTATGAGCTCCATAAGGCATCTCTGTAGTGAAGAGAAGCAGTCCATCTTAACCACAGGGCACCTACGCAGCTTTTGGAATTGGCCTGAGGTAATCAGTCATGCAGATACAAGGTGCACGGTACCAGCGCTCTACTTATATATTTCTGCCAGCACGAGGACCTTTACCGAATGCTGACTGTTCAAAATCCTTCAGTCAGTCGTGAAACTGATGGAGCCATTTATGATCCAAGTGTCAGCATGGAATTTCTTGAGACTCTCCTCGACTTCAATGGGAGTCACCTGTGAATGACAAACTTTTGCAATCACTAGTGTCTACAAACAGGGCTGTGGGAGAATATAGTCCAAGATGAAAGGTGCCAAAGGCTCCCCCGGTGCCTGCTTTGAACACGTGACCCCTGATCTCACCAAGAGGAGCTGGCATTAAATGGTCAATGAAGGCCTCTCGTCTGAGGTGCTGTGAGGTCAGTGCTCCAAACCCACCAGTGGCCTCTTGGGAGAAAGATGAGACTGTCTAAGCCGGGAAAGTTCTACAGCTTCAGAAACTCTTAAAGAGCAGGCTACTTTGTCATGCAGGGCCACTGAGTGTCTGAATTGACTCTGAAGGAATTGAATTGATGGCTGTGGGTGCGGAGTCATCTGAGGAACCCAGATGACACAGTGCTTAAGCGCCTGGTTCTCAAGAGTCCAAACATACCAGCGGCTCTGGTACCATTTTTCGGTTCCACAGAGATTTACAGCTTGGGAAACCCACAAGGACAGTGGACTCTGTCCTAGAGGATAGCTGTTGAATCAGAATGGACCGACAGTCGTGGGCTTGGTGTTTTAAGCTCCCAAATTCTAAATCAAGATTTGGAAAACATCAGCTTGCAGTCTAAATCCAGTCCATAGGGTGCTTTAGTAAAGACAGTTTTACTGGCACACTGTCACAATGAATTACTTGCAGACTGCCTTTGGCAGCTTCAGCACCACAAGAACAGTGGTGAATAGTAAGAACAGAACCAGGTGAGGGAAGCCTAGAACATTTATCATCTGGGTTTGTGCAAAAAAAAAAAAAAAAGAGAGAGAAAGAAAGAAAGAGGTTTTTAATTGTTTATTTATTTTACAAAAAAAAAAAAAAAAAGAGTTTGCTGGGCCCTGTTCCACTCCAAAGCAGACCAACAAACTCATAGTCATCAAGTCAATTCCGACTCATCGATCCCTGCTCCCATTGCCTCAGAACAAACAAGATATCAAATGCATCATCCTTCCCACTCAGACAGCCCTGCAGGGCAAAGGAGAACCACCCTGTGGATTTCTGGGGCTGCCTATCTTGAGGGGGCAGGAAGCCTCAGCTTTCTCCCTGGAGTCACTCTCCAGGATTGAATCACAAGCTTTGGGAAGCGTGGCTGAAAGTTCTAAAACTTGGCGGGAAAAGATGCAACAAAAAAGAATGACAGGAAATGACTTTTGAGATCGAGAAGAGGGAGTGGTAAAAGCAAAAACAAAACCCTTCAAACCCATGGTGTCCCTCTGACTCCTGTAAGGCCTGTGGGAGAGAGCAGAACTCCCCTGGGGGGTTCCGAGTCTGTCAATCTGTCCTGGCACAGCAGGCACCTCTGGATGCCCTGGAGCACTTAACTCCCTGTGCTACCTGGGCTCCTGAAGAACCAGCAAGAGGAATACTGAAGGGAGCACAAGGGCCGGCAGGGACGGTGACCACACTTCAAGTGGTCCATTCGCTTGTTGAAATGAATGGGTAGCAGTCATGGCCCCAACGTTGTCCCTGAAGTACCCAGACAAAAACTATTTAGTGGAAAGACAAATGGGTGGAACGATAAATGGAGACGTGGCTAGAGAGTTCACCGGGGCAGGAGGGTCACCGATGACTGCGCTAACAAATTCTCAGGGTGGTCCCTGTCCTTGAAGCCCACCCCTGTGGCAGGAAGAGGATGTGATTCTGTCACGAGTGGTGGGCTTGGGCCCGCCATGGGTAAGCTGGCTGTCCTACAAGGTCACGATGACGCAGGATCCACCGGACGGCAATGATTTTTGCTTTGTGTGTGTGTGGTGGTGGGGGGGGCGGTGAGGGTGGGCGGGAGGGGTATTTCAGGTACGTTTCTCTACATGTGCTGTCACCACAAGCGCTGTGATTCTCTCTCTCCATTTCCCAGCTGAGGAAATGAAGTTACAAGAGGCTGGAAGAGTTTCCTGGGCCACCTAGGGAGCGAGTGACAGCATCAGGGCCCTGACACCAGCTAGCTGACCCCCCACCCCCACCCCAGGGTCCCCACTCCAGCCACCTCTGCCCCGCACGACAGTCCTGACATATTAGAAAAAGAGGTGACCAGAACACTTGCCATTTTAATAGCAATTATTTGCTTTGCATTTGGGTGAGAACACGGTGACAGCTAATCATCTAGTTGAGCCGATGTGCAGTCTAGCGTCTCATCGACCCTCCCAAGAATCGAGCACCGGGGAGGCGTGTCAAGAGCGGGAAGCACAGCTCCTGCGTTCCCATTAGCAACGAAGTTGTAGAGTCGGAGCCGAGCCAGCTCACAAGGCACCCGTCTCGAGGAAGCACGATCACCGCGTGAGCCCCAGCGGCGTGGAGACTATTAATGGAGTCGCGGCAAGCTCGCGGGAGGCTAGGGCATCCGAGGGGGTGACCCTGAGAAGCTGCAGAAACAGGCTGCCAGCCTGACTCAGCTTCTCCACGGAGCGCGCCCGGGGCCAACTCATCCTTAAAGGAGGACCGGAGAGCACCGGGGGCGGGTAAGGGGACTGCTCTGCCTCCAGCAGACACGCGCGAACTGCTGACTTGAGCAAATGGGGTGAAATCAGGCAACAGTCCTGGCAAGAACTTGTGCAGAGCGGCTTTCAAAGGGAGGCATTTTCATCATCCCCATTGACAGAGGAGGAAACGTGAGGCAGAGAGGGGAAACCAACTGGCCCTGGGTTCCTTTGTCAGTACAGGGAGGGGCAGAAGGGCAAACTCAGCCAGTCTGGAGAGGGGGCCTGGACCACTGGGCTACAGGCACAGCTGACAACACCCACTCCCCACCCCCACCCCCGCCTCATCCAGCTGACAGGGAGGCAGAATGCTTTGCTGTCCAACAGATTCGACACTGGGGTCAAGCAGACCTTGCTTCAAACCCCTCTCACCCTCACCCAGTAGAGTGGTCTG
>PVJH01011514.1:0-68456 GCA_004026705.1 Nesogale talazaci | reverse complement strand
CAGTTTAGTGAGCACTTTATATGTAGGGCATCTACATATAATTTTTATAATTACTTTTGAAGTGTGTTTGTGGATGAAAAAACAAAGAGCGAGTGAGAAAGTGGCCAAAATTATAACAGGATTTAAATTTCAGTAGAAAGTTATGGGTAAGATATGACTAATTAGTATAATATTATTTAAAGACTAGTTAGTTTAATGTGATTGTTTATCTGTGGCAAAATCAAGGGAGAAGTTTGATTGGGCACATATGCATGAGGATTATGAAAATACCATGTCTTCAGAGACAATTTCTATTTCTATATGGAATTAGGCACTGTATCTCTGAAGGAAACAACTGCAAAGTCATGAAACCTCATTTATACCTTCTACTACTACTTTCTCTGTCACTCTGGGCAAGGTTATGAGTGTTTCTGTGCATCTTTTCATCCAGTGGAAATTATTTTAATGCATTTTATTAATTGTTTAATTAAATGAACGAATTGAAATGCTACACTTAGAATAAAATTAACACAAATTAAAATCTAGGTATTATATACAGTATTACTGCTTATAAGTTTATTTTCTTTAACCTGATTGTCCTCATATTAAAAAATCACTGCTTATGTCAAACAGAAATTAAAGAGACTACTTCAGTTCTAATTCATAAAGAATATTGAAGATATGTGTATTTATATATGTCTCCCTTTACATGAAATCAATTTTCACCTATAGTGAACCTAAACACACAATCAAAATGCCCCTCTAGGGTTTCCAAGACAATTGCAGACAGTATCCTCTTTCTCTGAGTGGATGGTGGGTTGACATGCTGACCTCTAAATTATGTATATTTTTACATCTTTATTACAAATATATGAAGTGGGTAAAGGAAATTGGTAGTTAATGTTGTTTTCCAAAATTGTTCTAAAGTATCTTGTGTGTATAAATTATATATGCATAACACATATGTATATAATATATGCATGTGTATATTGAATGCTATAAATATATAATATAATAGACAGTATTTATTATAAATCATAAAACATACACATGTGTGTATGACACATACATATGGTTGTGAGCTTAGTGATCTGTTCAATTCTCCAATTTTAAAAATATAAAATTTGGGGCTGAGCCCCGGTGGCATAGTGGTTGTGTGCAGGACTGTGGCCCACT
This sequence comes from Nesogale talazaci, assembly GCA_004026705.1. NCBI lineage: Eukaryota > Metazoa > Chordata > Mammalia > Afrosoricida > Tenrecidae > Nesogale > Nesogale talazaci. Next base: position 67,301 of record PVJH01011514.1, on the reverse strand, counting down.
GGGTTGGAGGTTCAATTCCAGCTCCCAGGAGCAAAGGCTGGGCCTCCTACTCCCACCACCTGAGGGCAGTGATGCCTAAAATAAATAAATATATATATACATGTATATATATATATATAAAATTTGGAAAATTTAAATTGCTATCCTTTAAGCTATTAATAATTTAAATAATGTGAATTTACTTGTGGTTGGGTTACTGCATAAATAATAATGAATTCTTTGAATTTATGGTTATTGCCAAAGGGTTTGCATTGCAGTTCTGCAATAATTCTCAATATTTGGTTAAGATATAAGAAGACAAAAAACTCACATGATATACTGAAGGAAAAGTGGAAAGTATTTACTGGTACAATATTAAATAATGAGTTATGATATTCATATTAAAATAGCTACATTGTGGAATTTTAAATGTTTTAATGCTTTAGTAGCTCCTTAAGATCATACACTAAAAGCATAAAATTCATATGGCTCTTTGCAATGTGAAATATGTTTTGTACACTGGGTTATGGGACGTGTCAGTGCTACAGTACTGATCTTTGATGATGTGAGCTTATGGAAACCTAGTGGATCCAACATCTATAAACTCTCATCCTGCCTTCTCAGCATCCTGTGTCCAAGGCTCCTTTTCTGCACTGTGCATCAGCTAGACCACATTTTCAGGTGTATATAGTAATTTTCTTCTATTTGCCATAAATTATGATGACAACTTTGTATTTTGCATACTCTTACTCTCATCATCTTTGAAGTTCACATAAAAGGCAGGAACAAACCTGTATCTGCTATATCAGAAATTCAGTTCTCCTTTCCATTCACAATGTTACATTGCACAGTTTTTTTTAACAGCAGTTATCTCCATAATTCGTTTCTAAGTGTAGGTGAAAGATTGCTGATGATCCTGAGAAGGGACAGAGCCAGGCATGCTTCCTAGTTCCAGCTGATGGCCCTGATCTGACAAATGAAAATAAAAGATAAGATTTACGAGTAGCAAAAGATAGCTACGAAATTCATGGGCTAAGAGAATCTGACTTATTTATTTAACTGAGTTTGAAATGAAATATACTGTACAGTGCAAGTAAGGGTCAGGGAGAAATTAAATAAAATAAAATATTGGGGAGTAGAAATATTACCTGAGCTTGAATGTATATGAAATAAACACACTATATATTTGCTGTGTTCTCTTGGGATTATTTTATTGAAATGACTTTCTTCCCTTTATTTTTGAAGAATACTGTTACCGTCTCCTGGAAAGAAAAAAGATACTTGCAGCACAGCTTATTAAGACTTGAAGGCACCTTGAAATTGTATCAGCAAATACAAATTGTGTTAATCCTCCTAATCAATGTGTCTTCCTAATTGATAGCTTTTGTAAGCAGATTGTGTTCAGATAAAAATTTCTATTTCCTATAAGTTGTTACCAGTATAATATCTGTAAGGAGACTGTGTTATGGTTGATGGATTGTATTCATGTGAAAAAGAAATAAAACCTATTAAGGTTTATGTTTTCAACACTTGTACATAATTTCTATTGTTCATTTTTGGAGAGACATATTCAGAGAAAAAAATCCAAATTTTCCTCTCATTTTCCATTTTTCTAAGCATAATTATAAAGAAAACATTTTATAAGAGGTGTGGTATTTATGGTGCCTTTAAGTCAATACTTGAAATCAATATTTTATTTTGACTGGAAATTTGAGCTGTGTGTATTTGTACTGATTATTGCATGTGGTTGCAAAAGTTAATGTCAAAGACAGAAAGGATCAAGAAAATTATACTTATTATCAGTGACAAAATAAACAAATAATAAAATATACTAATGTGCAAGTATTTGCATATCTTCTAATAGATTAAATTTGATCACTTTTTAATTATACAAATTTAAACACTACTCGATGAAGGGAATATATTTGCCTTTGACTAAATCTAAATTACTCTATATTTATAGAACTTTTTGCATGGATGCCCTTTAAATGGTACAATTTAAAAGGACTCTTTATGCCAGTGTTTTCTCATGTGATTTGCTGTCACAACTCAAGCAGTGATCCTCAACCTTCCTCATGCCACGATCCTATCCTATAACTCCTCATGTTGTGGTGACTCCCGAATTATAAAATTATTTTCATTGCTACTTTATAACTGTAATTTTGTTACTGTTATGAATCAAGGGGGTCCCTGTGAAAGAGTCATTCAATACCCAAAGGGGTTGTGACCCACAGGTTGAGAACTGATGATTCTCAGGGGACAAGCATATGCTCAGTTAACAACAACTTTTAGTTTGATCATGAGATGTGGTTAAGTCTGTCAAAACATGAGATGTGATCTTTAATACTTTTTTTTTTATCTTTGCTACTTTGAAAAGAAACTATAAATGTGATTCTGTAGCTTGCATTACCTCTTTTCTGTTCCTGTTCTCTTTGGGGAGCATAGGATGTCCTAATAGGGACTGACCTGTCTTGAGTGAGAAAGAAAGACAGGTGGGAAAGACCTGAATATGGTCCACAGAGGAAGCTATGTCAACAGCTAGCTTCTAAATTAAAAATGAATATCTGATGCTATATATTTGTTAAAATCTTGAAACTATTTGTAATGTGAATGGAATTATCTAGTTTTCGGACTGTAAAATGAAATTCTAGTTCCTGGATCAGTTGAATCACTATTGGTTATGCAATTGTTAAAATTTCAGTCTATTTATTTGCAGGCCCTAAAATCTGAAATTATGGACTATCACTGTGTATTGTAGTGATAACCTCAAGTGAATCTGACACATACTAAAATTGCATAGCTTACAATAATCTAATTGGCTGGGTAGAAGCCAATTCTTTTCTCATAATGATTTGTGAATTTATTGACTGTGTAGTATTTTTTTCAAGAGTGTAGGTTTTTACATACTTTCTTCTACTCAATGTGGAGGATAATAGATACTTAAGAAGGGTATAGTCACTAAAGATAGACCACAGACTTTGAAGACTGCATAATCAAATGCTTCTACTTTAGCAGTATTATTGTTTTTTAATCCACTGTCTTACCAAGCTTTTCATATTGGCCTGCACATGTGAAAGAAAGCCTGAAAGATGAATGATTTTTCACCTTAAGCAATTGGTTTCCAGTGAGTAGTCTTGTGTCAGGGATCTGAGTTGAAAAGATTTACAGAACTCTGTTCAAGTCTTTAGCAAATATATATGAATGCCCTTTGGCTCAAAATAGCATCTGAAAAATGCTGCACATATCATGCTTCTAGCAATGCATACAGCTTATGGAGGGGAAAAATGTGTCACTTTGCTCTATTTAAATTTTATTAGATTTTCTGGGAAACATTTTGCATGTCTGCATGTAATGCTGCACCTAAGATTGTACAAAATATAAATATATTGGTCTTTGAAGCCTAGCAATGCATATATATATATATATATTCAGTTGTCTTATTTTTAAATTATGTTTTTCCAAGAAAAAATAAATTTGTAAAAATTTAAAAATATTTTTATGATGTAATTCTAGTTAGTTCATATTCTGAACACCAAAGTATAGGCTTTATATGTAGTTGGAATTTTATGCAGGGTGAATACTTTCAATATGATAGTTTGTCTGTTTTTTCCTATTTTTTGGGGGGGGGCATCACTTCCTTCTGGTGGCAGCGGGAGGCCCAGACTTGCTGCTGGATTGCTGCTGCTGGATTTGAACTGCCAGCCCTGTGGGCCACAGTTCCGCATTCAACCACTACGCCACTGGGACTCAGCCCCAGTTTGTCTATTTTTTAGGTAATTTAGATATGATAGTATACCTATTACTTAGATATATTTCAATTTCAATAAGTTATCTTTATAAAATTCCTACCCTGTGCACCTATCAATAAGAGAGAAAAAAAGAGTTGATGCTTTTCTGTTACGTTTTGGCAAAGAATACTGAAAGGTTAATGGACTGCTTATAGGGCAAACAAATGTGTATTACAAAAAGGATAGTCAGAATGTCCCCTGGAAACAATGATGGCAAGACTCCTCATACATTGGACAGGCTATCAGGAGAGACCAGTCCTTAGAGAAAGCATTTTCTGTTTGGTAAATAAATGGTCAGTCAATAAGAGGAAGAGCCTGTCTCCTGAGTACTGAGGTAGAGAGCCAAACTAGCAACCCTGAAACATATGTCACCTACTCTGTATGAGCACCTAAAAAACTACTTTGACAGAGGAGACTTCATCCCAGCTGGGGTCATTTTTTCAGGATGTAGAGAGGATGAAATCATTCAGTTATTGTCATATGAAATCCTACTGAAGTAATAAGGAAATGTTACTGGAGATTCAAGTGAAGTTGGGGGTAAGGGGACATGTACGTCTGGCATAAGGAAATTATAGTTATGCTATTAAGAAAACAAGGAGGGATAAACTGACATGGGGAAAGAACACAGCTATCTTTACATAGAACCCAAGAATATGCCTGGTAGCAAATTTCTAATTGGACACTGTCCTGTGCAGCCCTTGGTGACCCAGTCTGTGTACTATAGACTACAGCAATTTCAGACTCTGTTCTTTTGAGAAGCAATATGCCAGTGTTTTAAATTTTATACCATTGGATAAGCTAATGGCCCGACAAATGTGTAGTGGTTACTCGTCAGGCTGCTAACATCAAGGTGAGCAATTCAAAAGTCCCAGAAAACTCTTCGGAAGAAAGATAAAGCTTTCTACTCGTATAAATGTTTACAGACTCAAAAATCACAGGCGTAGGGAAACCCTGTCCTGCAGAGTCCCCATAGAGTCCTGGATGGCACTGGATGTAGGGCCTTAGGGCGATCATTAATAATGTTTTCTAACATAAATTGATCATTATATCTCCAATGTGAAACAAAAACATAGAGAAACCATAGATACATGAATGGATTTGGGGTTCACACTTACTTCTCATCCCAATCTGATAGGGCTGTTGCATTTCTAGCCTCTGCTCCTCTCCTGTGAATCTTCTTGGAATCAATGGTTGGAAGTTAGGCCTGTCACTGTCACTTGCACTCGTATCTAAAACAAGTGGGAATGCTTCCAGGCTACAGTTTTCCTAAGTCTTAAAAACCAGTCAACTCTCTCTTTTTCACCTTAGTTAGTTATATCCAGCAACATTGTCTCTCAGAGAGCATTGGGAGACCTGCCATGAAACTCAATTAAAATGAAAAATTATAATAGACTATTAATAAAATCTCAAAAACATAATGTTAATTTTTAATATAATCATGTTCCTTTCAATCAACTTCTCAACGAAAAAAATAATTAAAATGTCCTAGAAAGTTAATATCAAAAATATAGACAACCCACACAATTTTACATCTGAATGTTTTTAACCTTGAGTTAAAAATTTAAGTAATCCCATCTAATCATTGAGTTATTAAACTATCCCATCTCAGAATTGATTCTTTCCAGTTTATGAAAGATAAATTTTCAAGTTCCTACTTAAAAAAAATCTGCCTCTTCAGATGCCAATATTTTATTTATATCCAAGTGCCTCCATGTTGTTGTTGTTGCTTTTTCATTTCAAAGGTTAATGCAAAAGGATTATGATAGCAGTAGCCTCATACCCATCTCATTGGGAATGCAAAGGCACCCATTCTGCACCACAAAACATTCATCTGATACATTTCCAGACAATATGCTAATAGAAATAAAATATATACCAGAAACCTAGTGATATGTGGTAAAAAATAAATTTCAGTGCTGAGCCAATACCAACGAATAGCGACCCTATAGGCCAGGGCAGAATTGCCCCTACAGTTTCTGAGGCTGGGTAAAGCCAGGTCTTCTCACGAGGAGTGGTTTTGAACCGATGTCTGTGTCGGTCAAAGTCACACTGGTGACTAATAGCCACCAGAACTGCTAGAAAAACGGTAGAGATGAAAACGTTTTGTTCACTTTATTCAGAATGCTGGATAGTATCTGAAATCATGGTTATCTCACGACTAACGAGCTTACACAATTTGGAGTTTTACATTGAATTTGAAGTTTAAAATTTAAAATCATAACTGAAGGTACATTGCTCATGAACTGTGTTGGACACAATGTTGTCTTCTTGCAAAATATACATGTTCTCTTCATCCACGACAGCTTCAATTTTCAGGTTATGTTGGTACTTTGTATTGTTGTCCTGGACAAGACGACCCTCTCAATCCACGTTTCCTTCTGAACCTGGAGGATTGGTGCCGCACTGTCCTTTACTTGCGAGACTCGCCGCCCTCTCTAGACAGGTGGTCAACTCTTTTGATATGTCTTTATAATTTGGAATGTTGACTTGTTTTCAACCATCATTTGTATGGCCCCTGTTGTTTTTGGAAGGAGCCTTGGGGGCGTAGTGGTTACACTTTGGGCGGCTAACCTGGAGGGCGGCAGTTCGCAGCCTCCCGCTCCAGCTGCGTTGCTAGAGGAAAACGGGGCTCGACTCCTGTGGAGTGAGCGTCTCAGAAGCTCACAGGGGCAGGGCTAGCCTGTCCTCTATGTCGGCATCTTCTATGAGGCAGCGCATTCTCGATGGCCGTGTGTGTGTGTGTGTGTGTGTGTGTGTGTGTGTGTGTGTTGTTTTCTTTTGATTTGGGGGACATTATCAATGTTTTCAGCCAGCATATTTTAATCCAGATAGTCTCCATTCTCAACAATGACAAAAGACATTCACTGTGAAAACCAAGTCCAGGCGCCGTCACCTATCTGAATCTGAATAACTCATCTTTCCTTGGAGAAGATGTTGTTATCAGACCAGCATTTAATCCACTTTAGATCTTAAATTATCATGAACCTTTCTAGCATAGTATATTTCAAGCTGAGTTTTTATACTGTAAAGTAAAACGTTGTCTTTGGTTTGTTGAAATATTTTATAGTTTTGCCAGAAGCTGATGAAGGAAAAGAATCCTTGGCTAGATTTCCCTTAAGCCACCCCTCCCTTTAAAAAAACAAATCAAAACCAATGCAGTTTACCCCAAAGGGCAATTGCCCTAATCTTCTGCGTGGAACTGTCTGTGTTGAACGTTAAGTGGTCAGCAGATTGACTGGCACTGTTGTAGAAGGAACACTAACACAAAGGAGGACTTTGTAGCATCAAGAGCATTTTGAAGCATTCGCTGATTGCAGTCATGTAAGGGTTGCTACACCAGGAACAAATGCCATTTTTGAACCAGACTCCAAAAATGGGGAACTTAGACATGCTCACTTCTTCTCAAAACTTGAGGCTCTCAAAATATGGCTGCTGGTGTTACTTCCGTAATTTTCATGTCAATAATTTCATACTTCAAAGTTGTTATAGTTAAGATAGTTAATTTTGGACTATTTTTTCCAAACAGAAATATAGCTCTGCTTAGGCTCCATTTTACTGCGTCTCATCTTTGCTTAATATTTTATAGTTCTAATCTAAAGGTTGCTTAAAAATGGCCTTCAAGCACACAAAAAATAGCATGTTGGGTTCCTTCTGAAATAACTAGGGCACCTAGAAATTGTTTTTAAAATATTTTAAGATAATTTGCAGTAATCTTTGTTGAGATATATATATGTATATCAACTTGATATCAGAGTTGATATTGGACTTCAGAGTTTGTTTTCAGTGTCTGTTAATTTGAATCATATGTCTGAAATGAGCGAAGGGTGATTCTTAGTAGTTTTTTAGAGTCTTATAAGGGTACTTAAGCCTGTCAGTCTATTCCAAGATCTTGTTTCTATTATTTTATCTAGGTTATTGTCTCATGATATATTAAAGAATCAATTTTTCTTTATAGCTGATATTCCCCTAAGATTAGTTAAACCTGCATGAATTTTGCTTTTCTTTTATAGTTATCAATTCTGGTCTTTGAAGTTTTTTTCATAAAATGTACACAACTTATATCTTCTGAAGGCTAATCTCTATCTTTAGAAAATTTTCATTTTTATCTTAGATACATGGATACATTCATGGCATTTTGCTTGTATATCCACACAATTTTGAAATGTATCCATTAATTTATCAGTTTACAAAGCAAATACAATTCCTTAATGTGTATTTTGAGTCTTCATAACTTCAATAGCAATGGACTGGTTTTTCTCACGTTCAGTTCAAGAAGATGATAAAAATATACTATAAGTACTTATTTATGATTAATTTTCTTAGTGTGTTGGAGGGGGTTCTCTAGAGAAATAAAATCAGGACACTAGTAATTCTCTTTATATATTTATATATAGAGAAGGGTATATAAGATAAGAAAGAAACAATTAACTATAAAGCAGTACAAATTGCTCGGTGCAACTTACTTATGTGAGACAGCTAGAAGACTGGCAGTCCTTCAAGTCTTGAGGGCCACTGAATAGTCTTCTGTAGATCAATTCAGACTATTTGGTCACAGGCAGCAAACAGCAGAGCAGGTTGCCAACAGTCAGCCAGATGACAGAGTCCAACAGTCCCCAGCTCAAGAGATGTATCTCCCAGGAGCGTAGCGAAGTAAGGCTCGAAGGAACCTCAATTCACAGCAACACAGTCCACAAATAGGTGTCCCACGGGTAGTGTTGCTTGGAGGTCGAGGAACAGGACGAACAAGGCAGCTGTCTGGTGGTCCAAAGATCCGAAAGCAAGAGAGAGCGCGGGACTTGCTGAGCCCTTCTTATCTCTGCCCTTCAATTCATCCCGTGTGTCCATTGGCCATGCCGTCACAACAGACCCACCAATCTTCTGTGGCCATGTTGGCATAACAAACTTATCCATCACAGTTAGAAAATCTATCATATTTACATAGGTAAAAGAATAGTAATAATTTAAAGAACCTAAAGTAATGTTGAAAATGTTTTCTCTTATTAATCTAAAGTCAATTTGAAGTCCTCGAGTTGGTTGACAAATCTGTGTGTGACCAAACTATTCAGATTCAGTATGAGCCTTATTCAGTCATAGTAAGTGTCTATTTAAAGGGAGTACCAATTGCGAGAAGAAATGAATTATCTAAAATTTACATTTACTGCCTCCCTACTCCTGATATTGACAATTAAATCCATGTACTCATTTATGAGGGGGTGTGGGGAAACAGATTGTGACTTAGACAAAGAGGACAGAACCAACACATTGAATGACTCAGGTCGTGAATAAATGATATCAGTGCATCCCCAGGAGCTGAATGAAATGACCATTGGACTGTCTCTTTGGTATACTACAGATACTTTTGCCCCTTGTTCCAAGGCAAAGGCTGCAAAAAGCAGCCGCTTTCAAGTTTATCAGTTTCTTCAAGTTTCCAGCCTCATCCTTTCCTCCTGTCTATGAATAATTTGGTGGAAGTTTCTTTGTATGTCTTAAAATTAAATGGCTTTTATGTAATCCTGACATCATCATGCTGGCTATGGGATCTGAGAAGTCTTTAAGCTCACCTCTAATAAACTGTGGACTCTGGAGCGTCTCTGTTGCAGAAACCCCCACGCTTCACACTTTTGTCTGTATCCTTTGTCTAAGCTTCCTTTTTGAGACCTGTAGCCTCTCGCACCCTTACGATATGTGAGATAAGAGCAGGTCTCTGCATCATCACGCACTCTGTAAAGCAAATGGAGCTGTAGAACTCATATTCTTTCTGTTTACAATTGACAAACAGTATTGTTTTAGAAATACTGACTATAATCCTGCCATAGCTTTCATATATATATATATATATTTATATATATATATATATATAAATATATATATATATATATGCCAGAGTGGTTTCAAGGAAGTGGCAGGTTCTGTGATCTCAATACTGATCTTTTGTGAGATTCTCAACACTTGGGATTTTATTATTATATTTTTGTTTGTTTGGCTGAGTTTTTGATGACACTATCCTGGATGTTTATAAAAAGGTCAATGTTACCCCTAAATGAAAAGCATGAGCCTGCATAAAAATATCCACTTAGCCAAACTGGAGTGAACCACCAAGATGAAAAAACAAACACATAAAAATAGATACCCCCTTCATCAAGTTTAGAGACATTCTCTCAGAAAACAAGAAGTAGAAGGAACCTGTGAAACTTTAAATTAATAATAAACTATCTCCAAGCTGCACTGTCACACAGAATACCACTGTAAATTGCCGAGGTCAAAATCCTTGATGACTTCCCCCAAATTCCCCTGGCCTGAATTTTAATCTGTTCTTCAAACTCCAGCCCTCTGCTTTTCTAGGAATTCCCAAGGCATCAGAGGTTGGAGTATGAGTAACCCAATATAGGTTTTCCCATTTGATATTCAAATGGAATAAAATAATAACCACAAAAGAAAATTCCTGTGGAAGCTTAAAATATGAGTTTTTTTGAACAAAATTGATGGAAGACCTTGTGATGTGGCTTACAGTGACAAGGTGCTCAGCCCTCTTAGCTCGGAATCCTAGGAATAACTAGCTCATATCCTCTCTGACAATTAATGATCAGTTGCTAATTCATTTCTAACCATATTCCTTAGAAAGAATAGGATGTTTATTCTAATTACTCTAAAAGCAATGTACCTTACTTTTCATTGACCATTGACTCTTCTTATCACTAGCTTCTTACTTGTCATATAAAATTCACATTGTACATGCTTTATGACATAGTTCTGTTAGACCAGATTTCATTAAATTGTATATTTTAAAGGAAATATGATATTTATTGCACTGAGTACAATTTAATTAGGACCTCTCCAGTAGTTTCAATTATTTTATACTGTAAAGACATACTACATGGCATATTTTTCTAAAATAAACAACTCTATTTTATACATCTTTAATTTCTGAAAGCATAAGTAGCACTGCTGACCTGATTACTTTTTCAATAAGTACTATTTTCCAAATCAATCACTGAAATAGGGAATCATTATGTGTACCATAGGACATTGGCCTGCTCACTGCCATAGATTGAGTTCTGAGTGGTGATCATACAGAGAGAGTACAGCTGGGTCACAAGATTTCCACTTACAGATGAAGACTGCACATCTATTTTCTGTGAGGTGTGTTTGAGCTATGAGACCTTTAGTTAACAGCTGAACCCCATAATCATGATAGCATGAAAGTTCACTTGAACATAAGCAAATATGCTTAAAAGATAACTCAGCAATTGCATGAAATTTTCTCTGGCAAAATGCAACAGCCAGTTTGTTTCTGGTTATAAAAAGATTATTTTTCTCGAAATTCAGCCTTGTCTCAATTTCCTCTGTGACAGTCAGAAATGTCTAGGATATAAAATGTATAACCTGTGTCCTCGATAACAGTTGGAGGGGGCACAACTCAGCTATTCTTATTTGCAATCACACTTTCCACTGCTGAATGAAAAATAACCCAGCAAATTAAAATGAATACTCTCACATTTAAGAGCCTTGATGAATCAGGGCATCCTATGTGACCTTGTTTTGCTGACAATAGAGAGGACTGAAAAAAAAAACCAGAAGAACTTATATCAGTCTTGAGTGAAAGCAAGGAAGGTACCATTGTAATTTTCATGTAGAGCTTGGGAGGAAAACATCCTGTCCACAGGCCATATAAAACAATGAGAACACCAATACTAGCTAACAGATATCCCTAACCAAAAAAGAAGTAATTCAAGTCTTTGCATTAGGAGAGAGATTACTAAATGTTTGGTTAAACATAAAGGCTAAACTTCATATTGATAATTTTGTATAACCCTTAAATGATGTTATAAATATTTGAATGTCCCTTGGCAGAAAAAAATGGTCCCCTGCTCTTGATATAGAACTTTAAACTATTATGTAAAACATCAATGGCTCCAACTTGAAATTTTGAGCTTATAATATGGTAAAGGTACCTAAAATATGTGTATTAGATGCTCGTATATATACAAATTCAGGGATTGCCATGAACATTTTTATCCCTAGATACACCTAATGATAGTTCTGCACTAGAAGTTTGACTCCAGGCATTCTAAATGCTTTCTTCAGTGCACTACTAAATGGAGAGTTTATCTGACATGATTTACCTTTTATACCGTTGTGTATTGAAAAAGTAAAGCTATGACTAAGTTTCTACAGGGTGAGGATTGTGGCAAAGATAAAGAGGTAGTTAATGAGATTAAGTGATTTACAAAAAGACAGTCACAAATATCAGTTTAAGCCATCAATGCTAATATATTTTGAAAAGTCTAAATATGCAGGCAAAATTCAATACTTCGCTTTACTGATTTCTTCTTTAAAAGGAGCTTAACATTAATTAAGATGCCAGATGACTAATCCTAACCAATTTAACTATTAGCTATTTACATCCCTAGAGGACTTCAAAATTGGCAGTAGGGTATCCAGAGAACAACTTTTGGAAAACTCTTCTATGAAAATGAACAGATCATCTTCAAAGATATAAAAGAAAACTTTGCAACGTGAAATATGTTTGTCTTTATGTGCTATGGCTGGAATCAAACTTCTCTGCACAGAGACACAATGGAAGCAGTCCCCTCACACACTCTGGGTGTTAGATCGCTGATGAGCTTTTGGGAAAGGTTTTCTCCGCAGTGTGTTGTTATTAGGTGCCATTGCGTTGGTTCTGACCCATAAAACATTACTGTGTTCTGACCCATAGAACATTACTGTGCACAACAAAGCTGCCTGTGCTGACACCATCTTCACAATAGGTTCTCAGCCCAGTGTTGCAGTCAATCAGGTTTCTGCTATAAGAAATCTAAATATATCTCTCTCTAAATATATATATATATATATATATATATATGTTATTATTCTGAAAGCTTGGGAGTTCTTATCCATTTATTCTGGCTGTTCTGTTTCCAATACTCTAATTTTCCAGCTCTCTCATCTTTGCTTTAAAGAAATTGCTGACTGTTTGATCTCATGTGGAAAAACTTTTATGGAGCACATACTAGAGGTGGATAGTTCCTGCTTTGTGAGTCCAAGAGATGTGACCTCTTCCCATTTAAGGCATAGAGAGAGTATAATGGATATATAGTGCGGGAAGTCTTCTAGTCTTAGTCCAATGGATCTGGACTGTTTTTATTTATCTATTTCAATAATCATTTTATTGGGGGTTCTTACAGCTATTATAACAATCTCTAAATCAGTCCTATCTAGAAAACGTATGCATATTGCCATCATCATTTACAAAGCATTATCTTTCTACTTGAGCCTTTATTATCATCTTCTCTTTTCCCCTTGCCCTCATCTTCCCACCCTCATAAACCCTTGATATATTGTATATTATTTTTCATATCTAACATTATCATCTATATTCCTTCACCCATATTTCTGTTATTCATCCTTCTTGTTGGGGAGGGGAAAGTTTATACATCCCTCGTTGCTGTTTGTTCTTCCTTTCTACGGCCCCCCACCCCATTGTATCGCTATTCCTTTTACTATTTCTGAGGGGTTTATCTGTCCTGGCTTCCATATGTTGAATATTTTTATTGGTACCAATATACATACTCCAATCTAGCAGGCTTTGTGGGTCATGTTGTCAGGGGGTGGGGAATAAGCATTAAATAACCAGAACAATACTGTGTACTTTCTTGGTGCTAAACTGTACCCTGGCTAAATCATGCCTTCCATGTAACCCTTCTGTGTGTGTGTGTGTGTGTGTGTGTGCGTGTGTGAAGCATTTAAGGACTAGAGGAATATTGATTATATGTTTCATGGTTGCTATACCGCACCCTGTTTATATTTTTAAGAATTCAAAGTTTTGTTCTATGGTTTTCTCCCATCCAACATGAGCTATACATTGTGACCCTTGTCAGAATGGTAGTGGTACCTGAGCACCCTGTGCTTTCATTTTGTAAGGCAATTTTCTGAGCATGGATTTAGATATGGGCATTGATGATAATCATCTTTGATGGTGCTAATTGGTGATTGTGGCAGCCATGTGCTTATGGTAATTTTATAATTGAAATGTAGGGGTGGAGTCTGGCCTGTTAATCAGGAGAAAGCCATTGAGTAGCTGATGAGGCCTCTGTGTGGGCATGGCTTTCACCTGAGACTCCTGGGAAATCTCGCGGTATTTCCCTCATGAAGATGAGAAGCTATCTTCCCCAGTTGTTGGGAGGTAGTTTCAGAGACAATTAATCACAGGCAAGCTAGCAGCGTCTAAGAAGCTGGAGGATCCAGTGGAAAGACCACTCGGCTTTGCCCTGATGAAGACAGACCTCTGAAGCTGGGGTGGCATGCTGTTGATGGACCTGAGCCCTGGAAGCGAGGAGCCATGGGGAGACCCCTGCCAGCGCCAGAATTCTGCACCCACTGACCTGTGACTTCCTGAGTAGGAAGCAGACTTTATAGACTGACTTCGGGCATATGGGTTAATATTGGACTTATGACTTTGCACTGGACTGGATTGGGATGCCTTCTTAGTGTCACATTTCTTTTGTATATAAACCCTTTCCTTATACCTATATGCGTGTCTCTGAAATTTGTTCTTCTAGTCTACCCAGACTAACACAGTTATCTTTTAATTTTCACAAATTCCGTTGTAAAGCCATCTTTCAGTCTTAATAGTGCCTTATTAAAATCATTCTTATTTATCTACTTTCCTCCTTTAAAATTTTCTCAAGGTAAAGTCAGCAATTGTACTTTGAAGTCTATATTTTTGTAGTCTGTTGTGCTTCTTGAATTTGTGACAATCCCACTTATCAATTTGGTAATAGTATTTTTTTTGGTAATTGTATTTTCCTTACTTCTTCATTTATTTATTCTGGCTGATAATACAGTCTCATCATTCCTTCTTTTGTATTCAATATTAAGTAATCTCTTAATATCTCTTCCTATTGGAAGCATATCTCTTCCTATTGGAAAAAAAAGAACATACTAGCAATAAATAAACAATCAGGATCCATTATAGGTTTTAATCCCCTTACTCTTACTTGCCAACATGCAGAAGTTCTCATGAAATCTTAGGGTGTACAATTTTACTTTTCCTTGCCTTTTGATGACCTCACTTATATAATTACAGCATATGGTTCCAATGGGTATGAAGAGCGAGCGTGAAACTTAACTGTTTAAAACATGCCAAAAGCAAATATAACAGGAACTCTTCCCAGTGTTTTCTAATGAACAAAATGATAATTTACCAGATGTTTCAGATTTGCAATAATTAGACTCGTAAAATCTTTCCAATAGAATTGTGCAAGGATATTTTAAAAAGGATATTTTATATACTCCAGCTTTGAATTTTTTGGCCCCAATTAATTTACCAGCCTGCTTACATAAATATTCTAATAACATTATTTAGGTTCAAAAATCTCTAAGTATCAATATTTATGATCACTGTGAAGAACTCTTTTATGGTATTGAGAGTACAAGGAAGTCAAATGATGAAGAAATCTATGCTTTTAGAAAATAGAAGTTTTTCTCAGTAAATGCATAATACTTTGATTATTTGCATCTGAAGAGTTTATATGAAACTCTGGAAGAACATTAGTTGTAATATTCACACAATCTTGACACAACCTTATTAGATGAGCATTTGCAATAATAACAGTAACTAGTTTATCAACTCATATATCTCATGCATCTTCAAAAATTTACTATGTTTTAACAAGAATCTTCTCAGAAATTTCCATGCAAGAACAGAGAAAAAAGGAAAAAAATCTTTAACTCTATTATTATTGAGGGACCAATTTCCAATTTGAACACTATTTTAATCTGTTTTTAAAATGAATAGTGCTTAATATTTGAAAAGTATGACTAACATAGAAATATATTCCAAAATTAAATCAGTGGTTGTACTGAAAACAATATATTTTTCCCATTAGACAAATTGTAAAGCTTAAAATATTGCACTTTATTTCATAATAGTCAAGCAAGTTTTAAAAAAGATGACTGCAACTACAAAATACTAAAATATGATCTTAATTTAAGTTAGCTTCCCAGTGTTTGAGAATCTTTAAGATAATGTAAATTTAAGATTGATAAAATAAGTAAGCAACAAGAAATGAAAGCAATAAAATAATTCAAAAAGGAAATGATTTCATAGTAAGTGTAGTCTTGAAATCTTTAACACGTTTTTAGGAGTGTTACCACCATTAACTTTAAGGTTATTTGTCCTTCAGTTTTCTTCTAATCATCTCAGAGTTCAATAATATAATTTTTATCTTTTTATACTTTGGAAATCTATTTTTATACCCTCAAATTTATACAATCCCAGCTTCTTTTTTCCTTTTTTTTCCTTCTTACCCTCCAGAAATGAACAAGTGGGGAAAAAATTGACTTATGATTTTACACTGGACCAGGAGAGAGCCTCACCACTCACTGCTACTGTGTTCTACTCATATCAGAGAGAATGTGGAGGGCAGAGTAGACCTTGCCCATGAAGTTTCCACACCTATAACATTTTTACAGAAGAAAAGAGTTGCATGCCAAGGATAGAGAGTTTGAACCACTGGCAGTTCAACTAGCTACAGAGCACGTCTTGCCAACACTAACAGAGCACGCAGCCGAGAGACCCTTTTCATTATTTCTGAGTGTCTTTCTGCTCTTGGTCACATTGCTATTGTTGATGAGTCCATTCCCAAGACCCACTTTAAGAAGAATGACAAATTGCTCTTGTCTACTTTATAGAGTTTTCAAGCTTCCAAAACTCAAAACCACACTCACTGTCATCGTAGTGGTTGATAAAGGTTTTCTGAGGGTGCAGTGACCTATTTAGGCTTTCTGAGGTTCAAGTATATTTGGGTTTTGGGGGCTGTGACTGCTAATACACATATCCTCATTTTTCACTTTCAAAACAGTAGGTGGGTCCTGCAGTTAGCAGTCCAGTGCTTACTTAATAGCTGTCCTTGCCCCTCTTAGAATCCTTTCAACAAACATGTGAATCCTTCCCCAATAGTGCTTTCAACAATACAATTGGAAACAAACAATAAGAAAAAGAAAAGGAAGTCAATCCCATTGAATATATTTTTTTGGAGAAATGAGGAAAACAATTGAGAAAAATATTATCATATAACTTTAAAAAGTCTGTATCCATTAGGTGTCATTTTTTTCCCTCATAATGACCCATGTGACAGAACAGAACCACATTGTAGGGTGTTATTATTTATGATTTTTTTCTGAGAGCAACTTATCAAGTCTTTTCCTTATGAATCCATTGAGTGGCTTTACAGTCTTTGGGATAACAACTATGAATAATTAGGGATGAGGAGAAAAACAAGACAAAGTTGGATGAAAACATGGCATACTGCCTTCAGATTTTCCATTTTGGAGTTTTCAATTATTTGTCTTACAGACTATGAACAAATCTCAAAGCTCATTTGAACTGCTAAATTCAGAAAAGAGGCATTATCCAGTAACACCCTGTGATTCAGGGTATTTTTGTTTATATAGATATAGTAATACAGTCATTCAAAGATAAGTTGAAGTTACAACCAAATAAGTAAGTAAACAGTAGGAAAATAATTATGTTTTAAGAGATATTCTTTTCTGTTCTCAATTCAAGGAACAAACTTTTAGTTTAAAACTATGTGTCAGTTCATTGAACCCCAAATATGAAAACTGCCAAATAGACTGTAATTTATTGGGAAATTATCAAGGAATTAAAATATTTAATTTAAAAGAAGATTCATTTTAGAGTACATTGTTTTACAATGATTACATATCTTACATTAATAAGACTATCTTTAACTTAGTTACCTGATGTCTTTTATATGCAAATCACTCTTTGTAATACATTTGACCCAATATTGCATGAAATTAAATCATGTTCTCAAGGGAGTATTTGATATTTCAGTAGTATTTGATGAGTAATAAATTAGAACTGAACTTTGAATAAGTTATAAAATCGATCTGAATTTCTAAAGTAATAGCATCATCCATTAGCTCAAAATAAAGTCCTGCATATATTAAATTTTTGTGCTAAAACATGCTTTTCAAAATATTAACTCTTTTCCCCTATTTTTTCTTTCAATTAAAATGCTTAGTCACAATTTTCTAAAAAATAGGAATACATTATTGCATTTGTATGACACGAGTTATATATGGTGTTTTTAAGGTACAATGAGATTTTATACATAATATTAACTTTCTTCATTTCAACGTTTTAAATTGCACAGTTCAATTAGATTATTTGTGTTTCTTTTGTGGAATCATCATCAATAATTCAAATAGTTTTCATAACCCTTAACAAAAGTTCAGTTTTCCCAAGCAGATGACTCCACCATTTCCATCCTTATTCCTTCTGATAAATACTAATAAACTTTGATTTCTTTATAGTTACTTATTGCAGTTATTTAATAAAACTGGGAGCATGCAATATATTCCTTGGGGCATATTTTCACTCAGCATGCTTAATGGTACATTCATGTTGTAGCATCCATCAAGATATAATTTATGCTTATGGCACAGTCATACTCCCCTTTATGTATGAAAATAGCTTTGTTTATACAGCAGCAGTTGATAGTTAAGGTGTTTTACATGGTTTGGATCCTTTATAATCCTGCAAGGAGCTTTTTTTGGGTGTAAATACGTAGAATTAGAATTTCTAGGCAATATAATGATTTTATACAAAAAGAGACAATAGCTTGTGGTAAGACTGTGGAGATATTGGAACACATACAAATTGTTGGCGAGACTTTAAAATTGTCTAGCATCTTTAGAAATCAAAACCACACCAAACACAGTCGTGGAGTTCATTCTAATTCATAATGACTCTGCATAACTCAGCAGAACAGAAGAAAACTGCTTCTTTGAGTTTCCAGAGTTGTAAACACTTAAGCAAATAATTAGACAACCTGGATTCTATGAGAAAGAATCCAGCATCAAGATAGAAAGAATGCCTTTTAACTGCCTGTAATTTTGTGTGGTGAAAGTGAGCAGGACTTGAAGCACTTGCTGATGAGGATCAAGGATTGTGACATGCTGTATGGATTATAACTCAATGTAAAGAAAACCACATCCTCACAACATGACCGGTAGGTAACATCATGATAAATGGAGACATGTGATGTTATCAAGGATTATTTCTTGCTTGAATTCACAATCAATGCTCATAGAAGAAGCTGTCAATACATCAAAGGATTTATTCCAATAGGCAAATTTGTTGCATAAGTTCTCTTTAAAGTGTTGGAAAGCCAGAGTGTTACTTTGAGAATTAAGGTGAGCTCTGCCCAATCCTTGGTATTTTCAATTGCCTCATATGAAAGCTGGACACTGAATGAGGAAGATTGAAGAAGAATGGATGTATTTGATTTATAGTGCTGGTGAAGAATATTGAAATCACATGGACTACCAGAAGCAATCCAAGCTGTCTGGGAAGAAACACAGGCAGAATGCTCTTTAGTGGCAAGGATAGTTAGACTTTGTCTCTTGTACTTTGGCCATGTTAGGAGAGACCAGTCCCTGGAGAAGGACATCATGTTTGATAAAGTAGTGGGATATTGACAGAGAGAAAGTTCTTTGGCAAGGTGAATTGATGTGGTTGTTGTGACAATGAGCAGGGCACAAGAACAAGTGTGAGGATAAGACAAAGTCATCTGCTGTACATAGGTTCACTAGGAGCTGGTACCTAACAACAGCACATTTGATTTAAGATAAACAATTCAAGCAAATCATTTTTATAGGATGATCTCCCAGGCTTCTTTCTAGTTTTGTACTAAATGTTGGAATGCCTTTGGTGATGGAATATTACAATTTCTAATATAAATACATTCACTCTTTTATTTACATATTCAATTAGCATGTATCAAGGAGTGCTGTTCATGTTGGATTTACATACATGAACAACAAGCACAACATGACTGGTATTGCAGGCAAGGACTAGGGAGATTACATTAGAATATGGTAAGTGCTATGTTAGTTAAACCACAAAGTGTCACAGCTAACTAAGAAAGGCTAATGGAGCAGGAAGCAGAGCATTTGGCCTGCCTCGTCAAATGAGACATTTATATTTAGTATGGTTTAATACTTTGATGATATTCTTATTAAATGTCCCCTCCCATTTTAATTTTAGCTGTGGGAGAAGAGATCCTTGTTTCATAAAGCTTATGTGTGTCGTGAATCTTGTCATCTATCTTCTCCCCTATGAGCTTTGTTCTCTCTGTGCCTAATCTGCTCTTCAATGTCTCAAAAGTGATAAGGTATAAAGCACCACTCAGTTGGCATGACTTCATGAAGACATTATAAAGAACCCTATTCTCAAAAAGGATTACAATCACAAACATGGGGGTAAATATTTAAAACTCATAATTTGAAGTACATAATCAAATCCATAAGGAAAGTAGGAGAAAATATTCAGTTAACTAAATAAAAACATCAAATACAATGTTTAATATAAACTTATGCATAGTCACTATGAAACTGATTTTGAGAATTTCTATATCTAAATCAGATATATAGATAATTGAATATGACCTCTAATGAACCATTTCACATGAAATTGTGGTGATTCAACATCAGGGTAGTGTGAAAATTAAATAACATAATATATGTAATATTATGCCTAATTTACTCTTACTTTTATGAGACTTTCAAATCTGTGAAGATTTTATTGTGCTTCCAAATAAGGTCCTACTAGGAAAAAATATTAGTACATGAAGAAGATTGAAAATATTTGTGGTAGCCCAGCTGTGGCAGTCATGTGCTTATGTTAATTTTATGATTGAAATGTAGGGGTGGAGTCTAGCCTGTTAATCTGGAGATAGCCATTGAGTAGCCAATGAGGCCTCTATGTGGGCATGGCTTTCTCCTGAGACTTCTGGAAAATCTTGCGATATTTCCCTTGTGAAGATGAGAAGCTATCTTACCCAGTTGTTGTGAGTTAGTCTCAGATACGATGAGTCACGGAAAAGACAAGCTAGCAGTGTCTGAGAAGCTAGAGGAGCGAGCTGAGAGACCACACGGCCTTGCCTTGATGGAGCCAGACCTCTGAAGCTGGAGCAGCATGCTGTTGATGGACCCTGAGCCCTGGAATTGAGGAGCCATGGAGAGACCCCTGCCAGCACCGGAACACTGCACCCACTGACCTGTGACTTAGTGAGTTGGAAGGAGACTTTATATACTGATATCAGGCGTATGGGTTAATCTCAGACTTATGACTTTGTACTGGACTGGATTAGGATGCTTTCTTAATGTCCTATTTCTCTTATATATAAACCTTTTCCTTATAGCTATATGCGTGTCTTTGAAATTTGTTCCTCTAGCCTACCTGGACTAACACACCATGCTAATTAGAGAAATGAATCCAGAGAAACTCATGTGTGTGTAAGAGAGCTTTATCTCAATGAGCAATTGCATAGTAAGAAAATATCCCAGCCCAGTCCATATCAAATCCATAAGACTGATACTCACTTGAAATGGTGCAAATTCACAGTGACTGCAAGGTCTTGAGGATCACACCACTGGCATGGGTCTCTTCATGGCTTTTCAAGTTCTCTGAGTGTGACTTTGCAACAGGAAAGAGGAAGCTGGAATCCTTATGTGAAGGCTATGTCTACAAGGAGTCATCATCATTCTGTGAGCTGATTGACATACTAGACTCCACGGTTTCCCTCATAATACACCCAAGTTGGGAGGAGCTTCAAAATAGCTTGTAGGTGAGCATTCCATATGGGGAGCTCCATAGAGATCGGTGAGCCTGATGTCTAGGAAGATAAGTGAGAGGATTAGGGTGAGTGAAAAAATCCCCATGGAGACCAAAGTGCCGCCCTGGTTCAGGAGACAGCCCTCTCTTACATCTGCTTTGCTCCAAAGTCCCAGAGATCTGTGCTTTATACCAGGGATTCTCACAGGTTGTACTGCTTCACCTCAGTAGCCCAAAGCCAGTGCAACACCCCCACCCCCCACTCTCAGCCTGGCTGCCACCCAAGTAACTGGATAGTTGTCACACTGAGTCCCCAAAGCCACAGCTTGACTACCACATAGCAGCTGGCCACTGTGGCACCCTGAGGGGGAGCTACTCCCTACTTCTCCCACCAAGTCTTGGTCACTCCCAGCAGCCACCCGGGGCCCCATGACATGACCTGAATTAAGTTTGATTGCCCATGGCTGTCTGGACTACGGGCACCAGTACTCAGCACACCCCCACCCCTGTGTAGCTATAGCTGCCGGCTCAACAGGGAATGGCACCCTCCATTTCCAGGTTGCCTGGCTTATACCTGCCTCTTCTAGCCCAACATTTCCCCAGCAATGTGCTCCTCACTGCAATTATCAGTCATGGCCTGTGCCATGGCACAGCTCACCCACCAGCAGCAGTGCCTAGGCATCAACTGCCTTGCTAGCTGCATCAAGTAGGGCAAGTCACTACTCCAGTAGCAGAGCTCTTAGCTGCCTGGACCCAATCCAACCCACAAGGTGCATGTAATTTGCCCTAGTTTAGCCTGATTATCCCTGGCTGGGCACTCACCACCCTGAAGATTCCATAGTGACCCACGCCCCTTCTCTGGCAGCAGAGATAGTAACTTCCAGGGCCTAATCTGGCCCACCAGGTACCAGCACGTTCCCCACCAGGGTTGACCACCACTGCCTGGGTACCGAATGTCCCACATGCTGCACTGTGGTGTGAGCCACTTCCATCAGTACAGACACTAGCTGTCCCAGCCCAACCCAGTCTACAAGGTGCATGCTATTCTCCCAGAATTGCAGATCATCCCTGTTTGGGAAATCACTATCCTGTTCCCTGTAGTACAGCACAAGCTACTTCTCCAGCAGCTCCCCTCTCAGCTTGCATGATCAGAACCGTGAAAAGTCCATCCCTGGTCTAGAAGGCATCCTTTTCCCAAATCTTATCTAGATTCTGAACCCAGAAGATCAGTAATTTGACTCAGGAACTCTATGGTTCACACTTGCCATGCCACCTTAGACTCCAATGAGTTTACCCATAGCACATTGGCCCCCTACAGCACTAGCAATGTAAATAGCACTATCCAGCAGTCACAGCTGCCCCAACAATGCCTGCAACCTCCACTCAGTGACAGCTCTCTCTCAACACCTGCACCAGCAACTTTGGGATTGCACCTGCCTTTGCTCAACACCCCTCCTGTGGCAGCGAGGCCTCCCCCACTATTGCCCTCTATTCGGGACCTATAAATAATACAAAATAATAATAGTAATAGTAATAGAAATAATGATAATAATAATAAATAATAATAATAATAAAGGCTGCAAATCAGGCCCTCTCAACCCTGAGCAAATCAGCCCAGGGACAGACATACAGCCACCAGCCACACTCCAATCTTCGAGGCCCCATCACCATTGACCACTGAGTCATTACAGCTCCTTCCTACACAGCAATCTGACCATCACCATTGTAGGCCACAGGCAAATCTTGAAAACCCAGTTATCAGTCACACAAAGAAAGATCCCATGGTCCCTTGGTCTCCCAGCTCAAAATATCATCATGTACACAGCAGCCTACTGCATCACTCCCAATAAGATAGCAAGAAAGACCAATCACAAAAGCAGAACTAACGATGTTCATAGAGGAATCAGACAAGAATCTCAAAAAAAAATTTTAAAGAAATCTGCATAGAGTAATACAGGAGATGAGGGAAGCTACACAGAATAAGGATTAAATAAATGATAGAGGGGATGAAGTCCATGAACCAAAGAGAAATGGAAGAACTAACAGATGAGTCGTGTACCTTAGGGAAATACAGGAAATATCAGCTGAAGTAACAGAAGCTACACACAAGACACAAAATCACAAATCTCATGAACAACCTAGAGGAAGTCAAGAATTGTATCAGTGATATCAAAGACAATTGGGGGACCCCAGCATGTGAGAAAGGTATCAAACAAGTTAATGAAAGAGGCAGGGGAAAACTTGAGATCAGTGACAAATGCTATGAAAAGGAACAACAACTAGATCATTGGCTTACCAGAACAAGGCACAGAGAAGAAGTTAACAGCTAAACTATCAAGAGAATTGCTAGGGGAAAATGTTCTCACCTTAATGAAGAAAAATCAGTAAGTCATACAGGAAGTAATCACTTAGACTAAAGCCTAGGAAAAACTCACCATGACATTTGATAATTGAACTGTTCAACTTCAGTGAAAAAGAAAAATCTAAGAACAGCAAGAGAAAGGAAGACAGTCACATACCATAGCTCTCAGGTAAAAATATGCTCAGACCTACCAGCAGAAACCATAAAGAGGAGGAGAGAGTGGAGTAACATCTTCAAACTGAAAGAAAAAAATGCTTCCCCAAGAATCCTCTACCCTGCCAAGCTATCTATTAAGACAAAATGAGAGATAAGGGTCTTCCATCATAAGGAAAAACTCAAACAATTCACTGCAAGACACACAATTCTGTGGGAAATCCTTGCCAACTCAATATGGCCTGAAGACCAACATCAACCAAACACAAGCAGGGGAGCACCATATAGCGCAACTCCAACCAGAAGCTAAAAAGCCAATAGCAACCAGCAAGATAACATCACCTCAGAGGGAAAAGAAGGCAATAAAAATTCCGCCCCACAAGACGCAGCATCATTATATGAAGGATGATCGGAAAACACTCAACACAAAAGACATGATATGAAAGCAATGAATCCACAAATTGTGATACCAACTCTATATATCAACAGTCTCAAGTCCTACACTGAAATATATAGACTTGCAAACTGGCTTGGAAAACATAACCCATAACCTACACAATTGGAAGGATATCCCTAACTTATGGACTGGAAGACTCACTATAGTAAAGATATCACACCTACTACACAATCACAGTGATCAAAATTGTGTGGTACTGTCAAAATGGCAGATACACGAAACAACGGAAAAGCACAGGAAACCCATGAATAAAACCATCAGCATAGACAACTTATCTTCCACAAGGACCCTCAAAATATCAAGTGGGATACAGATGCCGATTTAACAAGTGGTGCTGAAAACAATAAATATATACACATAGAAAATGAAACAAGATGTATATCTCATCCCATTCACAATAACAAATTCAATTTGGATCATGGGATTAGAAGTAAAATCCCAAACCATCAGGACCATTAATGATGGAATTGGGAAAAACCTAAGAATCTTGGCCCAGGGAATACAAAGATATCCTTATAGTACACAATGGAGTATTATGCCTCACTAAAAGGTACTAATGAGCGCATGAAACACATCGTGGGAAGAGTGGGAGGAAATTATTCTAAGTTAAGGCAGTCAATCATAAAAGGAGAATTTCAGCATGAGTCCCCTGTGGTAAGTGTAGCCAGCACAGTAGGTATAGAAGAGAAGCCACCTATATCACAATATTAGGGTAGAGGTACAGGGATTTGGGAGGAGGTTAAACCCAACACAAGGAGGTACATGCAGTTCCAACACAAAGAAGTAGGGTGGGGGAGGGCGGAGACAGAAAAGGGGTAAGAGCAAAAGAAAGATGATGACAGGGGGAGTAGGGCACTAACCCACACAGGAGGAGAGTATTGGTTTTTTCTTCACAGAATTGAGAGTGGGCATGCAGACTCTACCACTGTGCACCAAACAATGAGGGACATGTGGCCACATGGATGAATGCAAAAAAAGAGAGTGGTACAGGGCTGGCCAGAAACAGAGCCAATTTGATCCCATCCCTGGAAATATGGGTGAGAGAGAACATCACTGCACCTACAAGTTGCAGGGAGGAGCCAGCATGGCATGCCCAAACAGAAGTAGACTAGAAGGGGAGAAGAGAAAGGGGCAGTTGGTCTGGACGCCACGCTGGCACACCAGGTCTAGAGAACGATGTCCCTGCAGAAAGTGTGTGGGACACAGAGGACACCAGGGGGCCGATTGCAACTCAAGTTATGTTAAGCCCTCACTGGAGCAGACTGCAACAGGAGAAATCTTGAGTCACATGGTGAGGAGATCATGTGATCTGAACCCCCCACAGTGGGGCAAACCAAAAAGGGAACATAACAAATCTGCAAATGAAGCAAAGCAAAGCTGCAAAGTCCCTGAAAAGAGCCCCAAAGGAACTTCAGGCTGGGAGGGGGAGATTCCTTTTAACCAGTGAGGAGCTAATGAGGAGTTGATACCAAGGGCCCAATAAAAAATAAATGTCTAACAAAAACAAAAAAATGAAAATAAATGTCTAGAAAATAATGAAGGCAACATATGTACAAACATGCCAGATGAATCAATGTATGGATTCTTACAAGAGTTGTAAGACACCCCCCAATAAAATGATAAAAAAATACACTCAAGCTGACGGGATAATATTTAACTACCTCGGTATCTCTAAACTTCCCCCCAATTTTCAGTGAAGGCAAATCAAGGGATTCAGCACATCGAACTCGTCGGTAAAAGAGGACAAAGAACATGGAAATGAGGAAGTTAGCAAAGAAATAATACACTTAACTAAACTATGACTTCTCACATGGCAAGAGTTTACTTTTATTCATTAAATGTGTGTAATGTGTTTTAGAAAGCTCAGAACAAAATTAATAAAAATAATTTGAAAATTAGAAAAAATATATTTTAATATAAAGCTCAAATCTGAGTTTCTCTGTGGCATGCTTATGACAAACAATAATCTTTCGGTTACTGCATGCTTTAAAAAAATTCTTACACTTTTATTACTAAGATTTGCCATATGAAGTCACATCCGTTTGGAGTCATTCTCTGCATTTTATAGAGATTTTTATTATTTTTCATAGAAGTTTTTAAAAGTAATATTAAGTTAACTCTTTTCAATGCTAGTTTCTAAAAACAAAAATCATATATTTAATTTCCAGTGTAGGTTAGATTTATTTTTTAAACAATCACCAAATGATAAATTTGTAACCAAATTAAAAGTATTTAGAATATGGTTTCATCGTTTTTAGTGATGCGGAGTATTCCGTTTTGTGTATGTGTCAATGTTGCTTCATCCTGACTTTTCCTGGTGGGTCTTTAAGTTGTTTCCATTTAAGTGCTGTTATGGACAATTTTGCAATGAACATGGATGTATTGTAGGTTTGTTCCTATGATGAGTCTTACTTTTTAAGCATGTGCACCCAGAAAAAAGATCACTGGATCCTATGGAATTTGCAGTTTGAGTTTGAGATAGTGCTACCTCACTTTACAGTCCTACCAGCTGTGTTTAAAGACACGGATTTCTCTCCAGCCTCTCCAGCAAAGGTTATTTCCTGCAATTGTTGTTTTGCTGCCGTTGTCAATGGAATGTGACATCTG
Source organism: Nesogale talazaci (assembly GCA_004026705.1). Lineage (NCBI taxonomy): Eukaryota > Metazoa > Chordata > Mammalia > Afrosoricida > Tenrecidae > Nesogale > Nesogale talazaci. Next base: position 40,311 of record PVJH01011514.1, on the reverse strand, counting down.
ATTTGCATCTCCCTGATGGCTAGCGATCATGAATATTTCTTCATGTATTTGTAGCTATTTGGATGTCATTTTTGGTGAACTTTCCATGTCTCTTTTCTACTTTTTAATTGGCTTGTCTTTTCCATATTGAGGTGTTACAGTTTTCTATAGATGTTAGAGATTAGTCAGTCACTTGTGCATTCTCTCCTTGTGCTTTCCCAATTCCATGGGCTCTCTTTGCACTCTCTTGATGAAGACCATAAATTAGGTGGAACTAAACAGACTCGGTTTATTTCCTCCTTTTGGATGGTTCTGAGCAAGAGAATGTGAGGGACATGCTGATAGATAACATGATTAATTTGTAAGTGATGGCTAATAAAGTTAAATTTGATATTAAGGACATGGGTCACTAACATGGTTATGGGTCAGTTTTGCCCTCCTGCTGGCAAAAAATGTTTAAAGTGTGAAAAATACATATCCTAGAAGGAGAAAATGAGAATCTTCCTATTATCAAAAAAGAAGAGTAAAGAGTAGAGTGTGTCCTATGGTTTTCGAGTCCCTTTCATGCTGAATCTCCTAGATCCGGGGCCAGAAAGCTCTGACAGCAGAGAAGTGGCAGAGGAGCAGCAGCCCAAGATACTGAGCATCCGACCTGTGGAGCTTTCTGGATACAAAACAATGATGCTCCGTGTCCTGGGATGGGCTCTTCGCTTGTGGAGTAAGGTACCTTCGGACACTTAACTGGGGCACTAGGTTTTTTTGACCCAGTAAGAGAGAACAGAGTGTATTAACAGCAATCGTTAGAGTGAACTTATGTGCCTTTGCAGCATCTATCAACTTTCAAAATAAACCCCCAAACAGAAAAACAACCTAGACCCCTTTTTAACCTTGACTCCAAAGGGCTGAGACAAGATTAGTGTCAAAAGGCCAGAATAAGGCATGGCTACAGGCTAAGAAAGAGCTGCCTTTTACTAAAGATCCTGTCAACTTCTTTAATAAAGTCGCTAATCTTGAGTATAGCCTGTGAGTTTTCTGTAGACATTGTAATGACCTAGTGAACACAGTAGAAAACAGAGTGCCATGGGAGGGGCAGCAGCCATCAGACTTGGCAAAGATGCTGTAGTTTGGAGAATTCTCTGACTTCTGTCCCATAGGATTTAACTATGGACAATCCCTGCTGGTTCTCCTTCTCCTTGGTGACTTGAGAAGAGGTTAGGTACTTTCCAATGTAACTTTTTATACTAATGAATATCTTCATAGTTCTATGTTATTTACATGTAGTGATATGAAGAATCTAGAAAAACATAGATGTTTGTACAGTATAAAGGGACATTTTAAAGTTGAAAACCTCATTCAAAATGAAAACAAAGCAAACATTTAAATGAATAAGGATTTTTGATGCATGTATTAGAAGACACTCATTAACTACTGGATGGATATCATTCAAAGCATGTACCAGAGGGCAGACGTTTAAAAAAGAATAAAATTTACCAAATGTGTTTTGAGTCAAGTGATTTTGCTTACAAACCATATAATTAATATCTGTGTATACTAAGTAGGTACGTGAATACGTCATGCTGGTTATGAAATTGTTTTGTTTTCTAAATGAATGCATTTTTCCCCTGAAAGAAAATTATTAAACTCAGTTTAGTCAAATGTATAAAACAACTTCAAATATTTGCAAAACAAAAAAAATGATGACTAATTCACAATCCTATCCAGATAGATTTGAAAGAGAATAAAATTTAAATCCTTAAAAATAGAGTGAATTAAAAAGTTTATAATAGAGAGATAATAGCTTTATGTAAAGAGAACAGTAAATACATAGATTATCATAAAGACAATGCAAGATAATTTTCAATTCCTTAAAGATACAAGTACCTGACACAATAGAATGAAAAATTCTACAGTAAGACACCACTGATCTCTAAAAAACAAACCACTCGTAATTGGGTACTAGCTCAGATAGCTTTCTCTAATTTTATAGCAATGTTCTAATATATCATTGCAAGGGCCACACAGAATTTCCATACAATAGTTGTGATTATAGTTTTTATCATGGTAATTAATCATTTACAATTCAGGTGGAAAGATTCCGGACTGTCTGTTGAGTTAGGACATGTGACAGAGTTATTTCAGGATTGCTAATAAATGTCCAATGGGAATACTGCTCCGCTGTAAGTCACAAACCAAAGGTAGACAGCTCACATTCCATGAGTCAGCCAGCCTAACTCCCTAATTAAGTGCTCAGAGGCTCCCCACTCCACAACGAGCCTTCTGCCCCCAAACACTCAACTCTGCTTGTTCTGGGGGTCGAAGTTCACTGATCCCTGTCATGTCTGTTCCTGGTTTTTCTACTGCAGTTCCTCTAACACTCCTCTCACCTCAGTGCTGACTTTCTAGGTCAGAAATTCATTTTGCAGAGATCTCAGAGCCCCGAGGATATGCTCCACTCTTGGCTAATACTGTTAGTGAGATTCCCAGTCTTGTTTCTGAGAGACTCACTTTATATATGCTGGCTGGCAACCACAATGAATTCTGTTTAAAACAAACAAACAAGCAAAAAACACCCCACAACTAAAGCCTATTAGTATCTTTCCTCACTTTCTCATACCCAAACCAATTAAGAAAAGGTCATTTGATGGAAGCTCTAGGCGAAGACTAAGTGGGTCACGTTAAATTATCCATTGCCCTGAATTCTAGCCAGTTCTAACCCATGATGACCACTTTTTTTAAGAATATAATTTTACATGGTAGAGCATTCAATGTTTAGAAAGGAGTTCACCAGGCCTTGCTTCTGAAATATCTTTAGGCAGATTTGAACCACCTGCCTTTTGAATTTTTATTGTTTTATTTTTATTTACTTTTTAGGTCATGAACACTTAAACACTTTTGACGGACAAGAATTTCAAGGCACCATTAGAGGTTGTTTAATTTCAAATGAATAGATAGATATATCTATGAAGTGAATAACTGAGTTAGAGTGAAGAAAAGTATATGTTCATGCAAAAGTAAGGAAAATGAAAGCTTTAAGCTTTAAGGGATTTTAATTTGCTTCATGACATTTTGAATATGAAATATTAATAAAGTGGTGGTTTTCAGAGGAGATGGTGGTGGAGAGTGAAGCAATGTACATATCTGAAATTTGTATGCTAGAATTATTGATAGCGGATGATAAAGCAGCAAATCAGTGATAACCATGAAAATGAATACAAGTATGGTGTGTAGCAGTTTCACACAAATTTAACAGAATCAATTGTTAGCTTCCTTTTCCATCTGTGTCTGATGCACTTCAGTACCACCCCAAACTGTCCATGGTGGGAGTGTTTTGAAGATACGATACTGGACAAAACTGCAGAAGATGTTATTTATTCATTTGTTTTTTTTCAGAGATCAGGTTAAATTGTTAACCTTTACTAAATCTTACACCATTGATTAGGAATTGGTATGGACTGCCAAATAAGCAAGAATTCCATTCAATGAACAATGAAATATATGTTTCCCAGAGTCCTCTTAATTTACCTAGATGTTGCCATAAGTAGCATCATCGCAAAAATTTTCACGGACAGATGTGAAACACGTTGGCTCATGTCATCCAGTAGGCTTGTCCAAAGATACTCAGTGGGTTATTTTGCCCTCTTTCCTTCTTCCCTTCATAACTAGCTCATCTTCCTGACTACTAGTTATAAAGAATAGCCATGATTTCAGGTTCACAGACATGAGAACTGCATGAAGACAAAAGATTCCTACGTTAAATTCAACAACTTCCTCACTGTTACTGGGAGTAACTCTGCCCTAGGTTTTTCCAAGCATGTTTAGCTTGTCTATGTGCACCACTGTTTCTGGAGAATTGCTTAGTGACTCTTCCTGATCCTCTGACGCACTTTCAGAACCAGACATCTACGACTTCCCCCACAGTTGTGTCAGTCTAGTGCCTATAATAAATCTTGGCATGCATAACGTCTGTGCTAAACTCTGAGTGAGAGTGAGTAATTTTCTGGAAACAGCAACAAAGAACAAGGATGCTAACTAACATCACTTCCAGTTCCTAAAATACATATGAAATGAGATTAGGAACAAAGTTTCAACAGTGAGTCTTATAAACAAGCTTGCAAAGATGGACAGATTTAGATGTGACAGTCACATTAAAAAAAAAAAAAAAAGGAAGCGTAGCACTTCTTTCCAGTGATGTGGTTCTCACTTCTTTACTCAGCGGTAATTCGGCTTCCCTAAACCATCCGACTCTGACATCAGTTGCGATACGCCTTCCATTGTGATGTACTTCTACTTCAGCATACACGGGATATTGTGCAGGGCAACAAAGAGCATTCTTCCCTCAGGTAAACCTGAATGAATCAAGTCATTCATGAGATCACTTAGAAATATGTCCCGCTTATGTACAATGAAGGCCGGCCGAACCGCTTTTTTGGGGGGGCACGGGCATCACTGCTCTCTGGTGGTGGGAATAGGAGGCCCAGCCCTGCTGCTGGAATTGAACCTCCGCAGTCCCACTCACAACCACTACGCCACCAGGGTTCAGCCAGAACCGCTTTTTCTTTTACGCACTCTCTACACCGCCAATAACCTGCAGTAGAAATTGCCTGATCATGGAAATCATCTGGAAATCTCATTAGACTATATATTCCAGTCTACTTTAAACTCATTGAATCACAATCTCCAAAGAATAAACCTAGAATTTTATTTTTCAGGTATATTCTAGAAGCAATTTATAATGAGAAATATTTTAGTGTTTTTGAGAATGAATGGCAAAATATTCTCTGTGCGTGGAAGATTATGACAGCAGTAGTGAGGAGCATATATTTGTCATTAAATAAGCTGCTCACTCAGACCACTATTTAGATCTGAGAGGTAAAGAATCTGGAGGGATTTTTGTAATTTATTTATAATTGGGAGTTAATGCATATTCCATGCCATTCAATGCCGTTCAATCACCTCAAACAGTACTGTAAAATTGCTACCACAATAATTTTCCAAATATTATTTTTCTTCCTGAACTCCTTGACATCATCTCCCTTTTACAACTCCCTCAATCATCACTGTACCCCCAGTCTCCCCAAATCATTATTCTACTCGTCTCTATAGGTTCCTCAATCCTGGCTTTCATATACTGAAAAGTAGAAAACCATATAATCCAACTTCAAGAGGGTGACCTTTCAAGTTTTTTTTAAGACTTCAAGACTTCACTTCCAACCATTCATCCTTCCTTCATTCTTTCCATTCATTCATTCATACATTGTATTTTTAAAATACATTTTATGTTGTTTCACAGTGTAGCTCATCAAGTGAAATCAGTGATTCTCCATTAATCCCCACCCCCATTAATATGGTGCTCTTTCCCCCCCTAACAATGCAACATCCCTATTGAGAAGACAGTGAGTCAGAAGAATGGTAAAGTATTCAAGTTACAGAAAGAAAATATGACAAATGCAATTATTAGAATAATCATGAATGCAGCCAAAGCATGCATTTTGTGCATATGGTGACTATAGAATTGAAAATAAATGGAAAATAATGAAGAAATAAATGACCAAGGAAGGAAATACAAGCAAATACATAAGATTAATGAGACAGGAGTCAGAAATGAAGGCAAATGAAAATGAGTCCAGTGGGAAACAAAACACAGATAATAGTGATACTTCCTTGTTATGACCACATATTTTCTTTTATCCATTCAGTAACAAGCCAAGAAATGAAAGAAACTTTAGAATTTTTATGAAGCCCTTGAGGTGTAGAAGTTACCCATTGGGCTATCAACTGCAGGATTTCCTTCTCCTCTGAAGAGTCACATGTAGTTCTTACAAACGCATAGGAATTGTTCTACCCTGCCCTGTAGTGTTGCTCTGAGCAGGCATTGATTGACTCAATGGAAGTGAACTTGGTCTTTAGATTTTTCTGCTTTGTCAGGGATGTCACTTTGTGATGCTATCTTAGGCTGGGTTATCTGGAGAAGAAAAACTCAGAGAATAAATGTATTCATACATGGAGAGATGTATCCCATGGGAATTGCTCAGGTGGTTGCAGACACTAGCAAGGTGTACGTCTGTAGACCAGATGTCAGACTGGAAGCTTCTGATTATATCGCGCCGAAGGATGATGAAGCAAATATTTGGAGTTCAAATTGCAGCCTGCCTACTCAAAGTCTTCTGAGGCTAGTGAGTCCCAGGATCAGCAATAAGATGACAGGTTGCTGGCTCAAATACAAAAGATTGCAGGTAAGATGATGCAAAACTAATGCAGGATCCAGAGCCAGCAAAAGACTTTTGCCAGAAAATCCATATATATTGGAAGTAGACCAAGACCTCAAGAAAATTATCTTTCAACTGATTGTCTGCTCATAAGAGATCATATCCTGGAAGTAATCACATTATACCAGATCATAGATAATAACTACATCATAACAACAAAAGTAATGAAAATCATGATTCATTCAACTTGACATCCAATCTTAACCATCATATATATATATGTATATATATATATATCCTTGAGTGATTTTACTTGTTTGCTTTACTTAATGTTAAACAAATATTCTCCATAGAATCTGTTATTGGCATGCACAGAACAGGGCAATATTTTTATTTCATATTTCCCTTTAATATCTATTGTCAAATTCTGCTTCTTGGTCTAAGTTTCTGACTATGATCAAAATTAGAGAATTCTAGATATCTCCTGCTGCACAGTGTTAATTATTATTTATTTTCCTCACTTGCACAATAGTTATGGCTGTTACTTTGAGGCATTAAAAGTTAAAAAAAGCACAAAGGTTACTAGGAGCCTGATTAAATCTAGGTTCTTCCTGTAAATAACAGAAATTGGGCTGTAGAAAAATTACAGAAATTAACCTTATTTTTTTTACCATGACATTCCTAATTGAGAGTTTACTTTTTTTGTTTGTTTGTTTCGGCATCACTGCCCTCTGGTGGTGGGAGTAGGAGGCCCAGCCTTTGCTCCTGTGGAGCTGCTGCTGGAATTGAACCTCCATCCCAGTTCCGCACACAACCACTAGGCCACTGGGGCTCAGCCGAGAGTTTACTTTTAATGGTGCGACTTTCTGCTCTTTATCATGTTATCTAAGACAGGAAGCAAGATGGTTTAGCTCAGTGACTAAATTCAGAGGAATGCCTCGCTCAATATAATTGTTCTTTCTGCTGCATAGAATATTATTTTTAAAGCAGTCTCATCTATAAATGTATAATAAAATAATAATACACCCAGAACTGTAATGCTTCTTAATTATGATAATTAATTCAACTTTTGACAATGTGGCTCTTTGTCATTCATTTTTGCCAGTTTCCCAGATTCCATTTGGTATTATAATGTTTTTCCTGTTCTGTCTCCTGAAAGTTTCTCTTCATTTCATTTCCTTTTTATGAGCCATGGAATCCCAGATTACTTAAAACCTATTACAAGAAGCCAGTCATCTGAAAATGTAGATATTCTCATCCTACATCATGCAAACACAGCTCATAAAATGCTGCCGTTCTGTGGATTTTTTTACCCTCATGCTTCCTTGCTAGACAAACTATCTTCTTTAACTTCTTGGAGCACAGAAAAAATACTATAGTGTGTTTCAAATCAGAGATCTATGACTTCCTTAGTGTCTATTTGAATAAATTTGCACCCAATGCTGTGGAGGCTACCATTCAGATCATTCACTAAAATGGGCAGTTTATCACAGTTAACTTCAAACAGCCTTAGAGCAATATGAAAAATAGCAGAATGAAAGCCTAACTCTTCAGATATTTAGACCTTGGGCAGACATATTATCCACAAAGTTTATGGAGTGTGCCCTGATGAAGTGGGGAAGCAATTGGGATCATTATCTGAGCTCTTGGGACAATGCCAGGCAGGCTCCAATATGGTAATATATTAACACACTCTTTCAAATTATGCAAATATCCTTTTTTTCTCATCCAAGAACCTTCAGAGTTTTAAGAAGGATATTTTTAGAGTAAATATTGCCTTACCTAATTATTATTATTTAAAATTGTACATGTAGATATTTATATAATGTTATCTGCAATGATTGACTTCTTATGGCTACCATCTTCTAAAGTTATCTGAAACTCTTGGAAATAAGCCTATTTAATACATTGATGCTCTTGTTTGTAAATTATTTTCAAATGTTTTGGTTAAGCAACTATTGGAGTGTCTTCTCCGGCTCCTCAGGTGCTGCCATCTTGCCTTGTCCATGATTCATTGTCTCTGAGACTAACTCCCAACAACTGGGGAAGATAGCTTCTCATCTTCACGAGGAAAATATCGCAAGATTTTCCAGAAGTCTCAGGAGGAGGCCATGCCCAGTCTCTTCAGGGGCGTGGGTAAACAAAGAAAAAAAGAGAAGCCACCCAGCTTTGCCCTGTTAGAGCCAGACCTCTGAAGCTCATGTGGGGATCCCTGCCAGCGATGAGTTGCTTCTGCCACCACTGGATGCTGTTGATGGAACCTTCCCTCTGGAAGTGAGGGAAGCCTTGGGGAGACCCCTGCCAATGCTGCGTCTCTGCACCTACTGACCTGTGACTTTGTGAGTCAGAAGGAGATGTTATAGACTGGTATTGGACATATGGGCTAATATTGGACTTATGACTTTGAACTGGTCTGGGTTGGGATGCTTTCTCAGTGTTCCATTACTTTTGTATATAACCCTTTTCCTTATATCCATATGCATGTCTATTAAATTTGTTCTTCTAGTCCACCTGGACTAACACAGTGGAGGGAACAAATTTTTCATGTTATGAAAAGCACAGTGGCAAAAAGAGCCAGAGTGTGTACTGCAGTGAGATGAAATTACTTGATAAAGTTCTCACAAAGACTGGTTTGGGACAGGCAAATGCATTATAAAATGTTCTAATTCAGGTATTGGTCAGTTTTGCCATTCCATTTGGATACAAAGTAAGGCATCTTAGAAGAAGAAAGACAGAATCCCAAGAACCCAAAGCAATAAAACCACGAAGGAGTGCATGCCCCCTGGCAGAGAGATCCTCTAATCTAGTCACCAGGAACATGAGACAGAACTTCAGTCCTGACTCAGTACCGTTGAGCAGGTTTCAGGTTGGCAGAGATGCATGCTCTTTGGACATATGTAGACCAGGACAGTGACCACGTGACCCATAGGACTGAAAGTCAGCAGACCATGGGAGGACAGGTCTACTGGAATGAGTAAAGTGATGTTGCAGACAAAATGATTTTATTTTTAATGATTTTAACTTTTTCTTGTTTTTGTTGTTGTTCTTGTTAACTTCTCACCTCATAATTGTGAGCGTTGTGTGTGAAACCCACAAAAATTGATAATTGAACCTACACCCTCCTGGTATTACCACTCCTATTACTAGTCTTGATGGATCATCTATCCTAAGTTTCCCATGTCCACTGTACATCTCCTGGTCTAGCTGGATTTAAGTGGAGAAGTGACATGGAAGAGATGTTGGTGTCAGAATACGATAATGAAGAGTAGAAGGCAAGTGCATGTCTGACTTTGGCCTCACCATTGAGTAGCTGTGAACTTGGATTTTCCTTTGTGTGGCAAGAGAAGGTCAGGCATGATTTCTAAGCAAGGTGCTCCCTGTTGTACTTGTTTCTGTTAGATGCTACTGAGTTGGATTCAACTCACAGCATCCATTGGTACAGTAGAGTGAAACACTACCCAGCCTTGCACCCTTCTATCAATTACTTTATTTTAGCCCATTGTTACAGCCACTGTGTCATTTCATCACAATCAGGGCCATCCTACTTTTTGATGCCTCATTACCATGCAAGATGTTCTTCTTTGGGGAATGGCCTCTCCTGATAACATCCAAAATACTTAAGGCAAACTGTCAATCTCACTACTTCTTAGATCACTCTGGCTGTATATCTTCCAAGACAGAATCTTTGTTCTTCTGGAAATTCAATTTGCTTTTGATATTCTTCAACAACACCATAATTCAATGCATTAATTCCTCTGTAATCTTCTTTATTTACCATATTTCACTTGCATGAGAAGTGAGTGTTGGGACATATTGTACAGTATACAGGATGAAAAAAATAATTTGTAAATTACTAAGGGTTCAAGGGGAAAGGGGGGGGAAGGGTAATATAGAGAGCTGATAATGAGTGGTTGGAGGGAGGGAGAATGTTTTGAAAGTGATGATGGCAATGGGTGTGTAAAAGTGGTCTGCATACAACTGATGTTGTTAGGGATTGTGATGGGAGTTGTATGGGCCCCCAATAAAATGATTCATTTAAAAAAAGGGGGGAGGGGAAAAGGGAGAGTTTTTGTTTGTTTGCTTGTTTTTTAAAGAGGAGCTTGTACCAAGGGCTCAAGTGGAAAATATTTCAAAATGAATATGGTAATATGTGTACAGATATGCTTGATACAAATGATATATTGAATGTAAGAGCCCCCAATAAAATCATTGGGAAAAAAAGATTTTAAATAAGTCTTGTGTGGTATCTTTTCCCAAGGCAACAGATCTTTGATGTATTGATTCTTGCTTCTATAAGGACTGTATTCTTATGACCTACATTGTTGCATATCTTTCTAAGCTCAATAAAATGCATATAAACATCTTTCTTTACTACTGCTCTGTCAGTTTGTAGTCCTTTGGTGGTTTACTTGCTGCTGTGACTAGCAAGGTCACCAAAGGTGAAAAGGTTTAAGCTGAACTTCCAAACTAAGAACAAACTATGGAGGAGAAATAGGTTGTCCAGTTCTTAAGGATGAGTTGCAGAAAGTTCCTATGAATAGTACTGCAACATTGCTAGATATATTGCCAGAAGTAGAGTCTCTCAGTTTACGAGGCACTTGAAATGTGACAAAGGCCACAGTAGAGGTGGCCAAAGTTGACAGTAGAGGTGACCATAGTAACATGGATAGACCAAAGTTTCAAGACATTCTTATGCTTATGAGAAATAACTTAGAATGAGGATAAAGAGATGTAATACCTAGTAATAATTAGAACATTCATATTAGGAAAATTTGAAGTCAGCAAAATTGAAATTAAACCCATAAATATCGATATACTACTGTGTATTCAAACACAGCCTACCACTCACTACCATCAGATCTGTTTGGACCCATAATGATCCTATAAAGGGTTAAACTGTTACAGTGGGTTTCCAATACTGTAACTCTTCAATAGAAGATTCAAAGATTCATCCTTCTTCCTTGGCACTAGCTGGTGGTTTCAAACTGTTGACCTTGAGGTTAGCAGTTCAACACACGAATCATTGCCCCACCAAAATTTTCCTCAGAATTCCTATCCTTTAGACTTGTATTCAAACAAGAAGCTGTCTAGATGTGCCATCAACTCAGTCCACCTGGAAGATACACATCAGTCTGTGTGAGCCAAAGATGACAATAACAAAGCCTGAATATGATGAACAGAAATTTCTCAGAGGTTACATTGTGAACACCCAATTTATATAAAGCTATAGTTAACTGTGGGAGCCCAAAGTCCATCTTTGGGGTATCTGGTCAGACCAAACCTCCGCCACACTGTCTACCTATAGTCTTGTGATGTGCAAACAGTTTTGCTATCAGGCGGAGATTACTGTAAGCTTGATTATAAGAGATGAGTGATAGTAAAATATGATACCTGGTCATATTACCTCCCACTTAATTCAATCTGAACTTGATCCAGGTTTAAATATTTCTCCCTTTTTCCTAGCATAGATTTTCATGATGGCTTATTTTAATATTGCTCTTGGTCTTTTCTCTTTTACTCTTTATATTTATCTTTGTTATTATTATTTTCCTTTTGCTTTTTATTGTTTCTGTTAGAGTTTCTAGTTTTGAAGCACAGAAGGAGCTGATGTATAGAGACAATAACTAATGTAAGTGTTTATGGAGAACAAGGATTGGAGAGAGTAAGAGAAATTGGGGAGTAAATAATGAATGCAGGAAGGTGAGGGGGGGCGTACCAGAGCTGATTCCACTGATGTATATGCACCTGTGGAATTGGATATGTGAATTTTATATCAATAAAGCCATTTTTCAAAAGGATTCCTATCTTTTAATTATTTTTCTTGAAAATTAATCCAAAGAAAAAGAGAATATAGTATTTTAATGGATTTAATAAAAACCAATAGCTGTTTATACTTTTTTGGAGAGTAGATTTGATATTCACTGTCCTTGAGTTGATTCTGACTCATAGGGGCTTGGTACAGTGTTTCTGTCATTAGAACTTTTTATAGTAGCAGAGAGTCTCATCTTCCTCCTGTGGAGTTTGAACTGCTGACCTTACCGCTAGCAGAGCTAATGGGTAGGAGGATGTAATAATGCCATTGTATGATCCATAGAAAGTAGATATATGAACAGTAGGTGAAGGTGATAAAAAGAGATACTTTTTCTATTGCAACATAGGCTGACAAGAATGGTGGTCTAAAAAGCAATGATTTACATGCACATATATATTTACACACATATGTAAATATATACATATATATGAAAGGATATAATTGAATTCTCTTTATGCTTCCAGTTAAACTACTGTCTTGTAGTTCTATGTTAATGATGCTTTCTGATTACATCTCCATTTTACAGTTTACATCTTCTGATTACATTTCATCTTCCATGTGACTGTTGGTTGCCATTTTAACAGGACATCTATTTATTAGTACTAGATAATCATACTTAAGTATTTTGACAGAGTTCAGAAGCCATCAAGCTTAAATTCCTTGTTCAATAACCAAAATCACTTCATCTGCTTATGTTTTCATTTGTTCATTGCCTTCGAATTGAAGGCACCTGCTAGTGACCCTCTAGGACAAGGTAGCACTGCCCCTCTGGTTTTCCGGGACTGTAATTGTTTTTTGTTTTGTTTTGTTTTTTTTGGGGGGGGGGGCGGCATCACTGCCCTCTGGTGGTGGGAGTAGGCGGGGCTGTAATTGTTTACTGGAATTGAAAGCCCCATCAAGCTCCCTTTGGGCAACTGGTGATTTCAAACTGTGGACCTCTCTGAGAGAAGCCCATTGAGTAACCCCATAACCAGTCTTCCTGTTTTATAATGCAATAAAAAAGAATCATGCTTTTGTTAGATTAGAAAATATCACAATGTAGACATTGGTCTTGCAATATAGATTATCATTTCTACACATTTTATAGTGTTTAAACTTGCATTTTCAATATTATTCATAATTTGTTAGGACTTACATAGTCACGTATCTTTGCACAGTCAATGAAACACAAGTTACTTTTCTGTTATTCTTTCCTTTCTGTAAAGAGCCCTCTGACATCAGCAATAATCTGAATTTCTAACAAACTGGCAATTTCCCTGGCAATGCACTGCTGCTACCAATTTAAAAGTATTTGTAGAAAACAATTACTTATGTGTGATCTTGATATTTTCTTACTTTTGCTGGATAACGGTTTTTGGAAGAGGGATGGATGTTGATCTCTTTCAAATGTTGAGCCAGGAAGCTGTTGTCTATCATGTTATAGATGAGCGGTTCTCAACCTGTGGGTTGGGACCCCTTTGAGGGCTGAATGACCCTTTCACAGCGGTTGTCTGATTCATAACTGTAGCAAAATTAGTTGTGAAGCAGCAATGAAAACAATTTTATGCATGGGGGTGTGACCACAACATGAGGAGCTGTTTAAAACGGTTGCAGTGTTAGAAGGTTGAGAGTCACTGCGATGAATGAGTACTTCCAGCACTGCATCTGTTTGTTGAAACATTTCAATTGGTGTTCTATCAATTTCTGAAGCTTGGATTTGTTTTTTCTTTTGTAGTCAATGTCTCCAGTGAGACTTTTATCCCTTCCTTCAGTGCTGTCTCTGCCTGATCACATGCTGCCTCTGGAAATGGTGGACCATGAACCAATGAATTTTTATACAGTGACACTCTGCATCCTGCACATTATTTTCTTCCCATTTCATATATTATAGGAGCTCTTGTGATGATCTTCGATAAACATTGTATGACTAAGCTCAAAGTTGGTCATTCAATCCTACCGGAGAAAATTGATACTCTCTGTCTTTGTAAAGATTTTCAGCCTCAGGGACACCAGATGGTTCAAAGGAGTGAGAATCATATGACAGTGGATTTTCTTTGTTTGTTTAACATATGTTGTGGTATCAGAAATATTTTCTAGGATAACAATGACCTGACACTGGTATAGCAAAATAGCTCTTGATTCAAATAGAGTATTTTTTCTTTTCTTAGGCATAGGCTAAATTAATCACTGAAAAATGAGAATTTTCCTAGGCATCAAAAAAGAGCCATCAAACTTTCCAGACTCTAAAGTTAAGGTGAATAATTCTTCTTCTAATATAAAGAAGACAAATCATGATCATACCAAAATTATTTATATTGGGTTAGATAGCATTTCAATTTACCCAAAGCTTTTAGCCTGCTGTTATCTTTGCTTTTACCAATTTAAATGCATTATCTCCAAGGCTGGTTTTAAATTGAAAGCTTAAATTAATGCACTGTCAATTTGTTGTTATGGTAAAAGAAAAAATTAAGTTAGAAACATGGATATAGAGAAATAATGACACACTCTTGAGTTGCTATTTTAATCCAAATATACTCTGCCATTATCCATGGTGCTATTTCCCATGTAAACCTAATGACATCTGAAAGCCGTATTGTCAAAGCCCATTAACAATATGTTCTTTTTTAAAGTGAGAGCAAATTGTTGTTCAAAATCAAATGATAATATTGTGTATGACTGACTTGTTATGCACCTACTACCTCTGATCACTTTAGCTAAAAGGAAAAAAGTAGAAAACATAATGATGTTAATTAGCATCAAGCCAATGCTGAAATGATTTTCTTTTTGATATTCACAATTCCAGTGAAATATAGGGTAGATGGTTGGCAATGTATTTAAACATGAAATGAGTTGCAAAGAAATGTGTTCCTCACTAGATATTGTTTTCTTTCCAGAGGAGCATGAAAAGGCTACAGAAACCAGATAGAGCAAACCCAACGTCTTCATCCCCTGAGATTAAATGTCCTTGAGCAAGAGACGTGCAATAAACCTCTTTTTATTTTTAATGTGGAAAACCGGAGTTAAGGAGTATGGTGTCTTTTGAATGACGTTGAAGTGCTGTGCATCTTCTGAACCAGGCTCAGTTCTGAAAGTACATACATCCATAGATTGACAAAACAGAGGCTCTAGGGTTTAGAATAGTGAAATATCACATGTGATGCCAAAGCACCGAAAAATATACAACAATCAGCTATTTTCCATTGTCCTCATCTCTCTTTAAGGGTTTTCACTCTTGTCTATGTGTTTAGATATGATTTGGCATCAGCAATCCATAAGCTATAAGAATATTGTAAGCATCATTCTAAAATGGTCGCATGGGTACACTTTTTGAACTTGGTCTCATTTTTTATTGCATGTCAAGTAAGACATATCGGCAAATAATATGTGTGTAAAGTTTTTCTAAGAGCGTGGCATCTAATCTATCACATTCAGTGACATTCCAGAGACCAGACTGCCACTAAGTCTGAATATTATTTAAAAAAATGCCTTTGCATCATCAATTCACTTTACTAAGTTTACTCCTTCCCTCTTGCTTATTAGTTTTTCTTTCGGTTCATAGAGCATTATTTACCTTCACTCTTTAATGATGCTATTTAAAGCTATTTAAAGTGGTAAGGATTTTGTTTTGTTTTTTAATTTAAATACATAGCATTAAAATTCAGTTTTGGGGGGCAGGATATACCCTCATATATCGAAAATTGTAACCTGTTCCAGGAAGAACAATATCAGATGCTGTTTAAGGCTATAATCATATATGCTCAAGAGGCAGGCTCAGGGAATGTGATAAGAAGTAGAAAAGAGATTCCATAAATTCCTAAGATTGAAATGGAACAGCTGGAGTCGGCCTCCTTGTTGCTGTTGTTAGGTGTCTTCAAGATTGTTCTGAACCACATCAACCTACTGTACAGCAGAAGGAGACTCTCCCCTGTCCTGTGCCAGGTTCATAATTATTGCTTCTTGACCTCATTGTTATGCCACTGTGAGAATCATCTTGTTGAAGGCCTTCTCTATGATCCTAAAAGTCTGTTTGTTTGTATGTTTGTTTTGGGCATCACTGCCTCTGGTGGTCGTGGGCGCTACCCAGTGCTGCACCTGAGAGCCGCTGCTGGATTTGAACCGCCAAGCCCGCGGGCTGCAGTCCCACACTCAACCACTTAGGCCACCGGGGCTCAGCCAAATCATAAATGTTATTGAGCATGATGTCTTCCTGCAAGGAAAGGTGCTCACAGGGATTATGTCCAAACTAAGTGAGACCAAGTCTCACGAAGGAGCCCTAGGGAGGCAGCAGTTACGCACTGAGCTGTGATCCATGGGGTCAACAGTTTGACGTCACCAGCAGCGGCTCCGTAGAAAGGTGGGCTTTCTTCCTCCATACACAGTTACCGTCTTGGGAATATGCTCGTGGCTTGTTCGACATCACCATTGACTCTATGGGTTGGCAACGGATCTAGTTCTGCTTTATTCTTACTTTGAGTTCGGGAACTGTGGTGTTGTCATGGGGTATGCGCATGAGAGGGAACACTAGCTCAGTGTGGATCTACAAGCCAGTCTATAGGAAAAAGCTGGCCTTTCTCCTGGAGAGATTGACCACCTGAGAAAACCAAAGAGTCGGTTCTATTCAATTGTATACGGTTGCTATGCATCAGAATTTCAGAATTCTCTCTCTGGCACGGTTGCCTTTTTTTTTCTTTTTTCTTTTGCTTTTCTTTCTAAGGGGGGGGGGGTTATATACATGTTACATTTGCATTTACCTAATATCCAAATGTTCTTTATCATATTAAAAGCACATTAACTCTCAATATCAGTGTCTTTCAATATCCACGTCTCTCTCACAACTACCTCTATACTTCCTTCTTTAAGAAATCATTAAACATATATTCTCTAACACCATGAAAAAGAAGAAACTTTCATCTAAATTCAATTTTTTAAAATTAAAATGATCTCACCTTTTCTAGAAACCATTATATCACATTTTAATTTGATTTATTCTTCCATATGTGCTCTTTATACATCTCAATAATGTGTGTAAAGCCTTAAACTGACTATAAGCTTCTTAAAGCTAAAACAATGCTACAAACATAGTAATAGAAATTCAATAAGCAAATTCATACTTTTTCTAATTGCAGCAACTTGATAGGACAGACTAGAACTGACCTTGTGAGTTTGAAAGACTGAAATCTCTGTAAGAGGAGAAAGCCTCATATTTCTCCTAACAATCAGCTGGTGGTTTAGAACTGCTGATCTTGAGATTGCACCCAAACATGTAATCCTTGATACCAACTGGGTTAGACTACATTGACTAAAGAAACAAATTCAGAGATACTCATATGTGTGTAAGAGAGAGCTTTATATCAGTAAACAGTATATATATATATATATATATATATATATATATATATATATAATATCAGTAAGTGCGATATTAGCCCATATGTCTATAGCTAGTATATAAACTCATTTTCAGACACATGTAACCATTCGTAAAGATGCTAAATGCAGGACGAACACAGGCCGGTGGGTGAAAACTCTCGTAAATCCAATGGCAGTGGAAGCATCACAAGGCTGTCTCTGCAGGTCTCTTCCCAGAGTTTACTCAGGTCTCCTAAACAGGAAGGTGAAGCAGATAAAGAGTGAGACCCATCTCCAGGGAGAAAGAAAGGGAAGTTTCCTGAATCCTCAAGAGAAGACCACACCCACAAGGAAGCATCATCAGGTTGTGACCTGACTGAAAGGCTAGACTCCACCCTTACATTCTTTTTATCAACTTGACCTGGGTGAAATTAGGTGCCTAGCACACTATTAGGGCATTATTTGTTTATTACATGGTAAGTGATGACAATAATGAATTGTCTTGGGTCGAGAAATGATCATTTAACTGAGGAGAGTTGACTCTAGTTGACTCCTGGTTTCAGTTGGTTGTTTTGAGTCAGTGTAAAGGCGTTAGATTCTATATTTAAAAAGGGCCTAATTCCAATCAGTGCCTTCATAGGTAGAAAAATTAGGAAATAAAAATGTTAACTTTTCTCACTCTAGGCAGATGACACATGTGAACTCCGTCTTGTACAGTTTTGCTTTTGGGTGCCCTTGAGTTAATTAACACTCATAATGGCCCTACTGAAAAGACAAGACTTTTAACCATACCATTTCATACCCTTTAAACCTTATGGGAACAGATCCCTAGGTCATTTCTTATGTATACTTCTTGGTGGATTCAAACAGTTACACTTAAGAGTTAATAGATCAGTGAACCATTGTTCCACTAGAATTCCCTATCTTTATGTTGAAAAGTGAATTTGTTCTATGTTACCTAAAGAGCAGATGAAACATCATATATGAGATGACTTTTTTTTGGTGGGGGGGCATCACTGCCCTGGTGAGATTAGGAGGCCCAGCCTTGCTCCTGGAGAGCTGCTGCTGGATTTGAACCGCCAATCCTGTGGGCCGCAGTTCCGTACTCAACCAGTACGCCACCGGGGCTCATCCCTTAGAAGACTTTTAAATACTAATGGGGTCATAATTTTTTCTGGACTTTCTCCATTCTTAGATGCATTAGCTGGACACTTCCTATAGCAATTACTCATAATCACATTTGTTGCACTATGATATATATATGTATATGTAATATTCTTTTCATATCTGAAAACATGAAAAATATTTTGTGCATGTTTGGTGTGGAAGAAATCACATAATATAACCTTCATAGGTAAGAGAAGGATGTCATGACACCATTTTTCTTTTTTTCAGAATTGGCCAATATTGTAGACTATACTTGTGGATTAACTGAATGCCTGAAATAACACTTGTAAATAGCTTCTACAACAAAATGCCACCCATTTAAATGTAATGAAAAGTAGCTAGTTACAAAATATAATTGGATTTGGGGAGTTTATTACTGGTATGAGATATTTTTGGTGTTTTTTTCTCAGTCTCTCCTTTTTATATTAATCAGGTATTTACTGGGCACTTCTGCCATTAAAAACTTAAGTAGATACTTTGAAATCACTCAAAGGGCAAACCGAAAAAAATCTACAAACATTGTTTAAACAATTGGACTGAGGTACAAAAATAATTTTCCTTCTAATACCTGTTGGTAAGCTATGCATTATAAGATTTACAAAATTTGTAGAGGTTAGGGAAATTCTTATTAATAAAGTACAACATAGTTTGAAAATCTCAATCATATATAACTATGATTAATAAAATTCACTTAACAAAATGATTTCAGAAACCATTATACTATTCTTGTTCAATGACCCTTTCTTGATGTGGGAGGATAGATGGAAAAATGGTTATCCTAGGACAGTGCCTACAGAATTTAGCATAATAGTGTATTTGGAAACTATAGAGATTTTTTACAAGAAGGAAAAAAATCAAACCCCAAAGAACAAGCAATATTTTCATGATTATTTTCTAACTCTGGTCTTTGTAAGTTGGAAATCATAATTATGTGGTAGAGACAGGAAGCCACAGCAAATTTGGTTGATGCTTTTTATAGGTCTATGTTGTTAACATCATTAACATGTTTTAAAAATGTGTTCTTCTAGACACCTTGTCAAAATAATCAATCATCTGTAGGTATTGTACAAACTTATAAATACTGGTCTTGATTTCTTCTGCTTGGAACATGCTATGTCTATATTCAGGTGCAAAACAACATAGACCATTGTCACTAATACGTCTATTCCAAGTTGTTTTTGTTTAATTGGATGATTGCTCAAAATATCTGATGAAAGCATAAATAAGAGGATGAGTGTTCTGGGCTTCCTCCATACATTATTTTTACTCAGACAAAGAAAAAAAGAGAGTGGCATTGATTGTGAAACATTTTTCTTTGCTGCCCCTAAAGCAAAATGTTATACATTGAAAAGGGATAGAAAGTTCTTTGGTTTAATTGAGAGAAGCATGTGGCAAGTTTGGCAAAAGGAGGTTAGCCTCAGACTCTCCAGACAGTGACCTGGAGTGAGGGTCCCTGACAGGCCTCCCAGAAAGCATCGATTTTCTTTCCCTTGCAAGGGTCCAGATGTTTGCAGGAGAGGAGATGAGTATGTATGCATCGTGAATCTCTTTTACTCACATAATATTAGTACATGTATGGCTTATTCATGAAGGAGCCCTCCCCAATTTCTCAATTACAAAGAAGTTAAATCTTTCAAATAAAAATAGATACTGAGTTTGGCCAAAGGTAAATCACAAAATTGACGGTGTGTCCTCCCAGCCCCCAACAAGTTGAAGTTGAAATATTGTACCTGAAAAGAATACTTTGATTAGATACATGAGCATCTGAATAACACTATTATCCATGGATTACTTTTCAATTCATAATCTTACATATCATTTAAGCATTTCTGAAAAAAGTGAAAACTTTAAATGATAGTTTTAGATATCCAAGATAGACCCTCCAAAATTATAGTATACTGTAACTTTGCTTCCCATAAAATACTTACTTGGAGGACAGGAAACATTGCTTAATTTAATTTGTCATAAAATTATATTATCTCCTATCATTCAGTACCATGCTTATCATGTATCAGATGCAGCTTGAAGCTGATGGAAGTATGAAGAGGGGTAAATACTTTGAATATGTAGATGAATCTACTTTAGATTCAATCTAGGTGTAAATAGATGCTGGGAAAGCATATGAAAGAGGGGATTTACATGATATTATTTATATTTTAAGAAGGCTGCCCTCTTGCTACTTAAGAGGGCAAGCAGAGGATCATTTATGTGATGATTATAAGTACCTAGTGGCTTAAATCAATAGAAGATATATTAATAGATTCAAAACATATTTCTGAATTTAGACTTTTGAGAAGTAATGTGTAAGTATAATGGGATGAAGGAACAATAACAATATAATGCCAACTGCCATTTTGGCATGAGCAAATCCTACCATAGATATTGATGATGCCATACTCCTGGACTTAGTGCTATGGAAGTGCACAATGCCACATTAATAAACATAAAGCAGATGATAGTGAATGACATATAAACAACCCCCTCCCAAGGGGCTGTAAAAGAGAAACCTGGGGGAAGGGAGATAGCTGATGGTATAAGATATGAAAATCGTAATAATTTATATTTTATTATGGGTCAAATAAAGTGGGAGGTGAGGTGAAAAGGGAAAAAAGGAATTGATACCAAGGGCTCAAGCAGGGAGAACATGTTTTGAAATGAAGATGGCAACATGTGTAAAAATGTGTCTGATAGAATAGATGTATGGATTGCTAGAAGAGCTGTAAGACACCCCTCCAATAAAATGATTTATTAATAAGAAAAATCTATGGAAGCTAATGATTAAGCTCCTTGGTCCCCATAGTTCAGTTGATTGTTGCTGGAGGGGAAATGTCTCAAGTCCAGCTAACTAAAATATACTTTATTAAAAAACAAACAACAGAAGATTAAGAAGTCACCTTGGCATCACTTTTGGAAAAAGGTAAGTAAAACATAACTATTTTTACATTTTGTCATACATAACTGATCCATTGCTGTTGTAAAACACACACACACACACACACAGTTTGACTCAGTTACTCGGATCTCCATAATCCCACAAAATACATCTCAACATATAAGCCATGGACCAAATTGCTAATATAGAATGCTATTTCAGCTATTGCGCTAGTTTTCAATTATGTTCTGCAGAGACCATTAGTAAAACATGAAGCAAAGTTGAGTTTATCATATATTTTTGGATTTTACGGTAATAGTCAAATCTTAAAAGATCTTTGAATAATATGGAAACTTTTAAAAGTTCAAATTCTGATTTAGTCCTTCTGTTCTATTGTGTGTAGAGATAGTGTTGATATCAAGGTGGAATTCTCACTTCCTATGCTGGAGAGCTGTATTTTATTCCTTGCCAATGTACCTCGTGCATCGGAAGTGTTTTGTTCTGCTGTGCACAGGAATTCCACGAGTTGGCGGCCAAGTTGAGGGCACCTAACAATAACAGAAACAGAAAGCTATTATATCTTTTTAGTATTCATCTTTGTTCATGTTTACCTTTTTAATATTCATCTCTGTAAGTGTCTAGAAATATTATTAGTAGCAAATGGGGTATTTAAGGATAATAATGTATCTTATTTTGTTTACTGTGTGACCTCATGTAATTATTATAGTCATAGGTACATGAAATACTTGTAGATGACAATAATAGCTGCACATTTTGTCCCAACAGATGCACTTAGAAATCAGGGAACATTGTTAGAAAAATAACACAAAATTTCAAATACTAAATAAGGTACTACCATTTGAACACAATGCTAAGATTATTTTTTTCTCCAAATATTGGACAAATTCCTTCAAGTTAGCAGACAAGTGGTAAAGTCTCTCAATAAATTCACACTTGGTAAGTACTTGGATATTTGTTTGCACAAATGAATTTAAATTACCCAATTTTTGTTTCTCTATGTAAAGAATTATAAGTAAATTAGTTTACTTGTATAACTATTGAAAGAAAATAAATCCATTAAGAATGTTTGAAAAGTGACCTGCGACAGAGTCAGCCTTCAATAACTAATAGTGATTGATGGAAGGTCTACCAGACAAAAAGTAGGGACACATTATCTTTGGTAACTTTGTATAAACTAAGGAGAATTATTTAGTTTTGTTTTGCCGCAGAACCAAGCGTTATTAGAAAGGGAAAGTTTATTCAAACCATGCATCAATAGTACCATATTTAATATTCAAATACAAAACATGTTTCTCTCTCAAACATGCTTTTAGTGTTTCACTGAAGACTCATACTAATAAAAGCATCCTAAAGTCATATAGATTCATCCTGTGAGTCCCCAAAGAGCACCACAAGCTCCTTTCATAAAGGGATCATTTCACCACTGAAATGAAGCCATTTCCAGGGCTGATAACAGCAGCCAAGAAGACAATCTGCACAGAACATATGGTACAACAGTGGGAAGAGAAATTATTTGGCTAAGAAGAGCAGAACATGTCTTACTCCTGTGAAATAGGGCTTGGACTTCATTAAGATTCATTTATAGCCAAAATAGCTTTAATAACTAAGCTGTTCTTAGCCAGACCAATAAATAATACAGCTTGCAGTATAGATGGCATTCATACACACCCAAATCTTATACTGAAATAATTGGCTTCTTATAGTTTTAACATTTCAAGATGTTTATTCAACCAGGAATCCCTTATGTCTACATTCAGAATTTCACTCTCCCTTCAAAGCAAGGTGAATTCTTTTAGGATTACGGACAGAAAAAACAAATCAGTATCTCAATTGGTTCAAATACAATGAACTAATGAATTCTTTCCTGGGTCCTTACATCTCTTTAGTGTAAAATGACAAAGGAAATAATATGACTTCCAAGTTATGTCAAGATATCAGTGTCGTGATGGTAAAACTTGAAGGTGATCTCACTCAACTTGAAGGATATTATACAGTATATTACAGTACAGCACATCCTAATAGGAGAATTCATTTACTTTGAAGTGAACAGAGGTGTGTGTTTTGTTTTGTTTTACTTTCCCTCCCTATAAATCTATGTTTGGAAGTGAATCAGTAATCTTGCTGGCAGGCACAGTATGCATTTGTTATAGGAGTTTTCAATGTCATGCATTATATGATTTGTATCCTCAAATAGTTTCAAATAAAAGTTGTCTGCTGCTTGCTGGTGGAGTGCCAAGTGGATGAATACTTGTTTGATTTGCTATCTGTACATATATTTTTACATCTTCTATAATTAACCTGTCAATCTAGTGTCTTCTGAAAAACTGTTGCCAGGTATTGTGGAGAGTATTAAAAGA
This sequence comes from Nesogale talazaci, assembly GCA_004026705.1. Classification (NCBI taxonomy): domain Eukaryota; kingdom Metazoa; phylum Chordata; class Mammalia; order Afrosoricida; family Tenrecidae; genus Nesogale; species Nesogale talazaci. The sequence goes on along the minus strand of PVJH01011514.1, from coordinate 16,569 downwards.
TAAAAATTTGAGGCACTGATACTGACACTTTTTCATTCCTGTTTCCTAGTTTTCCTTAATAGATTGATACCAATTTAATTTTTATTATTATGTGCCTTGTTTGATTTTCCACCTGGATCATCATTTCACAACCTACAAAAGTAAAATAAAGCCAATTTCGCTGTAACACTCAGGAGAAGAAACAATCAGATTTCACTGGAAGGGAATATTTTCTAAAGAAAATGAAGTATAGCTTTGTGGTATCTCAGATTAAACCCAGAATTCATAAACCAACCTAGGATAAATTATAGCCTCATTAAACTATTGAAAGTGATGCTTAGTTTGATGTTATTATATCCAACTAAAAAATCTTTCTGCTATAAATGATTGTAGTCATCAAATGCAATTAATTTCCCTTTTCTATTCTTAACATGAGCATCACGGTTACATACATATCTATTAGAAACTATTATTGGAACATTTATATTAGGTACACTCTATATGGAAGTATTGAGTTTAGTGAACGCTTTGTGACTTTGAAAATTTTACCTATTTTCTTAGAGTCTTAGTTATTTGGAGAAAACAAAAATTTTACGACTTACTAGTTATGATAAATTCTACATAGTAACCGACAGAAATTACCCAAATGAAGGCTGAGCATGATAGTGGGACAAGAGGGATGTAAAATGAAATAGAGGAAAGAAATAGGTAAAGCACATTTATAGAGGTCTAAATACAGACAAGTACATAAGTATATTTTTATTTGAGGATGGGTAAATAGATCTCTGTGAATATAGGCAGCAGGTGGACATTGGGCCTCCTTGATGTCAAGCACTTCCTCGACGTGGCAGTCATGTGCTTATGTTAATTTTATGATTGAAATGTAGGGGTGGAGTCTCGCTGTTTATCTGGAGATAGCCATTCAGTAGCCAATGAAGCCTCTATGTGGGCATGGCTTTCTCCTAAGACTTCTGGGAAATCTCATGATATTTCCCTAGTGAAGTGAGAAGCTATCTTCCCCAGTTGTTGGGAGTTAGTCTCAGAGACGATTAATCACAGACAACACAGGATAGTGGTGTCTGATAGGCTGGAGTAGCCAGCAGAGAGACCACATGGCTTTGCCCTGATGGAGCCTGACCTCTGAGGCTGGGGTAGCCGCCTGGAGGTCTCTGCCAGCGATGAGTTGCTTCTGCCACCACGGAATGCTGTTGATGGACCCTGAGCCCTGGAAGCAAGGAGCCATGGGGAGACCCCTGTCGGTTCCGGGACTCTGCACCCACTGACCTGTGACTTCGTGAGTCAGAAGGAGACTTTATGGACTGATTTTGTGCATATGGGTTAATATTGGACTTGTAACTTTGAGCTGGATTGGGCTGGGATGTTTTCTCAATGTCCTGTTCCTTTTGAATATAAACCCATTCCTTATATCCATATGCGTGTCTATGACATTTGTTCCTCTAGTCTACCAGGACTAACACACTTGATGCAAGAACTCTTTGTTCTATTAAATTTGCATTCCATGATGCTCACTTTCCTGACATGATTGCTGAAGACAAATGTGTGCATAAGGAAAAGAGGTGAAGAAAGCTGATGGTGCCTAGGTATAGCATGTGGGATCTTAAAGGCTTGAAGGTAAACAAGCATCCATCTAGCTCAGAAGCAACAAAGTCCACATGGAGGAAGCACACCAGCCTGTGTGATGACGAGGTGTCTAAGGGATTAGGTATCAGGCATCAAAGAACTAAAAATTATATCATTATAAAAGAAGGGAAGTGCATATTGGAGACCCAAATCTACCTGTAAGTGAATTAACACCACCTGACAGAAGGGTCACGGGGAGTAGATGGTCCAGTCGGGGTACAGTGTAGGAAAGATGAAGCATGCAACTTTTTTCTAGTTCTTAAATGCTTCCTCCACCCCCTCCTCACTATCATAATTCCAATTCTACCTTACAAATCCAGCTAGACCAGAGGATGTACACTGGTACAGATAGGAACCAGAAAAATGGGGATCCAGAACAGACAAAACCTTCTGAATTTGTGGAGGTATAGGGAGGATAGAGGGAAGGTAGAGTAGAAAGGGGGAACTGATTACAAGGATCTATATATCACCCCCTCCCTGGGATATGGACAGCAGGCAAGTGGGTGAAGGGAGTCATAGACAGTGTAAAATATGACAAAGTAATACTAATTTATTAATTAACAAGGTTTATTGAGGGAGAGTGAAACGGGAAAATGAGGAGCTGATACCAGGGGCTTAAGTAGAAAGCAAATGTTTTGAGAATAATGAAGGTAACAAATGTACATATGTGCTTGACATATAATAGATGGATGTTTGGATTGTGATGAGTTGTATGAGCCCTCACTAAAATGATTTTTAAAAAAACTCTACATGACAGGTGGCTTGGAAGCTGCAATCTATCTAGAGGCTTGATATGACTTCACTTAGATATTAGGAGAAAGTGGCAAAATTCCTCTTTTATTCTTCCTTTTTAAAAAAATCATTTTATTGGGGGCTTATACATCATTTTTCACAATACATAAATAAATATACTGTGTCAAGCATGCTCACATGTCCACTTCTATTATCGTTCTCCAATCGTCTGTCTTTTCCCTTAAGCCCCTAGTATCGGCTTTTCCGTTCCTTCCCCTCTTCCCCAGCTCTCTCCTCCCCACCAACCCTCAATACTTTATACATTGGTCTTGTTCTGTCATATCTTACACTGTCCGACCTCTCCCCCAACCCACTCCTTTTATGCCCGTCCTTCAAATAGGAGCTTGTGTGTATATCCTTGCCATTGGTTCCATCTCTCTACCCTCCCAGCATCTCCAATCTAACCCTTGGCCAGAAGGGGCCCATCCATCTTGGTTTCCCCATATCTCCAGTTCCCCTCTATACTAGTGTACTTTCTCCAGTCCATCTGGATTTGTAAGGTAGAGTTGTGACCATGATGGTTGGGGGCTGGGGGTGGAGGAGGCTCCAGGAACTAGAGGGAACTTGTATGCATCATCACTGCCCAACTGTACCTTGACTGGTCTGTCTCCTCCCCATGACTGCCCTGTAAAGGGGTGGCCAATTACCCACCAGTGGGCCTTAGGTCCCCACCCTGCTCTCCCCCTCCTTTGTAATGATGTGATCCTTGTTCTTTGGTGCTCAATATCTGCTCCCTTCGGCCCCTCTTGATCACGCATGCTGGTGTGCTACTTCCATGTTTGCTTTGCTGTTTCTGCGCTGAATGGCGACTCAATTATCTTCCAGGCTTTGAGACTCCAGGCATTCAATCATTTATCTTCTCTTCTACTCTGTTGCCTCTGTATCCATTTGTATTCAGGGCTATTGGGAGTCAATTGGTCCATTGATTTTGATTTTTGTTTTTTGATACCTGATTGTTTCAGCACCTCATTATCGCACAGGCAAGTGATCTTCTTTTATGGTGGGTTTTGTTGCTTCTGAGCTAGATGGCTGCTTGTTTATGCTCAAGCCTTTAAGACCCCAGATGCTCTATCTTTTGATAGCTGGGCACCATCTGCTTTCTTCACCACCCTTGTTCATGCTCCCACATGTCCTCAGTGGATACCTTGGGGATATGTACACACAGTGATATATATTTGTTTGTTTGTTTGTTTTTCCCCATTTGATGTCTATTGCCTAGACCTTTCACCATTTTCACCGCCATCTGACCATAATGGCTGCTGTACTTTTTTTGTGTGGCTGTGGTCTCTTTTCAGGTAAATGGTCTATTGTTTATCTTCAGGCTTTCAAGACACCAGATATATCCTTTGGTTGGGCACCATCAACTTTCTTTACCACATTTGTTCATGCACCCATTTTACTTCAGTGATCATGTTGGGCCAGTGAGCCTTGAGGAATGCCAGATTCATAGAACAAAGTGTTCTTACATTGAGGGAGCACCAGGGTGAGGGCCCAAGGTCCACTTGCTACCATAATATTTGGCCTATAGATATGTTCTTAAATTTATTCCCACCTTATAATAGATACTTGTATCTATGTATGGACATACTTATGTTTAGACCTCTGTAAGTGCTCTTTGTTTTCTAGCTCTTTCCTTTATTTCCTTCCATCTCCCTCCTGTCCCACCATCATGTTCCACCTTCATTGGCGTTTCATTGTTTTCTCACAGATTCCTTGTCCTTACTTAATCCCGACCAGACCTCCCACACCCTCCTTTCCATGTGTGATAGGTAGGTTTATTGTGCCAACCTGGCCTATAAACACATGTGGGATAAGATAGCAGTTTAATTGAAAAGTAAAGAGATAAATTGCTTCACTGGCCCTGACATTCTCTCTTGCTCTCTGATGGTCACACCAGTGTGAGGCTGGTTATCTTAGCTAGTTCTCTGCCTCAACTTATGAGCTACACTACCGATAGGACACCCAAGCTGTGGACCAGGTCACTATAGTTTGAGGTTTCTTCAAGAGCTGCTTTGCCACACTGTTGGTTGTATATACATCGTTTGAACTGGGCAGTGTTGAACTCTGCCTGCTGTTTGCAGTCTGTAACCAGACTGCCTGCATTGCTCTAGAGAAGACTCAGCTCTCTGCTTCTTTGACTTGCACCCAGCAGCCCTCATCGTTCGAAGGACTGCCAGTGTAGTCACTGTCTCACAGAAGTGAGTTGAACTGAGCCCTCAGTACTGCTCTGTGTACTAATGAACTGTTTACGTACATAAAGACATACAACAATGTGTCCAAATTTTTTTCTCTAGAGAATAAACCCTGTCTGACACAGTAGGTGCCAGGAGTTGTTCTAGAAGCAATAAATACAGGTTTGTCAAATTGACACTCCAGCCTGATTAGGCCTAACAGCACTGATAAAGATGTCTCTACCCCCAAAGGAATGGAAAAGTCTACCACTCTTATTAATCCATGGTGTGAAGTAGCAAAGCTAATATCTACAGTATCACCACCATAGATGAAGATCTGGCTAGAGGAGAGGCTCTGGATGATTGTGTGCTTTACATTTCCCAACAGTTTTCTGAGGATGACAAGTGTAGGGAAGCTGGTTGGCTGGTTCTTTTTACAATGGAAAATGTGATCAAGAAAAGGGATAATCTCAAAACCTCAGAAGCCTATCTCAAACAATAGACCTAAAGATTTCTGCATGTGCTACAAGGGAGAACGTTCACTCCTCTACCAGTAATAGAGCTGACATTGAGGAAACCAATTCCAAAGTCTCATAATATGAGTAGCTGAGTCACAACATCAGCTGAATTGCAGGTCTAGAACAGTTTCTGATATTAAAGTAAGGGCATTAATAGGAAGGAATTGAGAGCCTGAAATATAAGATGGGAACACACGGGCTGATGATCCAGCAGAGGAGGATATTGAGCCCCTAAGAATGAGTGAGCCACCCCACTTCCAGCAGAGGGAATTAATCCACAATTAGTAAAACAACCTATACCTGAGAAGGTTAATCAAATGGTTCAAGTTGAAATGGCTGGTGGGGCTGTATCTGTAGCATTGCCCGGGGAATATGCCTTACAAGATTTTCCCAGGAGCACCCAAGAAACATCCTCACCACCCATTATTTCCTATAAACCTGCAACAAAAATGAAGACACAGAAATTTGTTAGGTGCCACTGAATTGTCTTCAACTCACAGCAACCATAAGCACAACAGAACAAAACCCTGGAAGTTCCTGTGCCAATCTTACAATTGTTCTCATTCCTGAACTCTTTGATGTAGCCATTAAGTCAATCCTTCTTATTGAAGACCTTCCTCTTTTTTGCTGCATTTCCACTTTTCCAAACACAATGTCTTTCTGCAGAGACTGATTCTTCCTGACAATAATGTTCAAGTTATGTAAGATGAAGCCTTGACATCCTTGCCTCTAAGCAGCACGCAGGCCTTACTGCCTCCGTTACATACCTGCTAGTACTTTGAGCAGCCGCTGGTACTTTTAATATTCTTCTCTGGCCCCACAATTCAAATACATCAATTCTTCCCCATCTTCCTTATACAACGTCCAACCTTCACATACATATGAAGCCATGGAAAATACTACAGCTTGTCAGGTGCACCTTAATCCTCAAAATAACACCTTGCTCTTTGATACACTAGAGAGGTCTTGTGCAGAAGAGTTACCTAAATGAAATACACCTTTTGATCTCTTGACTGCTAATTCTAAGAGCATTCATTATGGACTCAAGGAGGACAAAATCCTTGACAACTTCAACCTTTTTCTAGGTATCATGATGTTACCTAGTGGTTTAGTTGTAGGATTCGAGTCTTCTTTACATTCATTTGTTATCCATATTGAAGACCTCAACCCTGAATCTTCATCAGCAAGGGCTTCAAGGCTCCTTCATTTTCAGCTAACATGCTTGTTTTGTCTGCATACCACAGGTTATTAATAAGTCTTCTTCCAATCCTGATGTCACATTCTTTTTCATGCAATCTAGCTTTTCTGCTGATTTGCTCACCATACAGATTGAACAAGTATAGTGGAAGAATACAACCAGGATGCATATGTTTCCTAATTTTAAACCACCCAATATTTCCTTTTCTGTTTACATAACCATCTCTTGATCCATATGCAAGTTCCAAATGAGCAGAATGAAGTTTTCTGGAATTCTCATTGTTTTAAAGGTTATCCACCATTTGTCATGGCCCACGGTGTCAAATGTCTATATAGTCAATGAAGCACAAGTAAATATTTGTCTAGTATGCTGCTTTGAGCCAACATCAATTTGATATTATCAGTGATATTACTCATTTTAAGTTCTTTGCTGGCATTCCTTTATCTTTTCTGAATCTAGTCTGACTCTCTTGAAGTTACTTATCTATAAACTATTGCAAATGTTGGATAATTTTAATTACTTTTCTATCAGTAGTGGTTCGTATGAGGCTGGTTCCATGAGGCTGGAAGCCAGGTCACGGTTTTCTCATGTGCCAGTATGATTTCCCAAAGGAATAGGTTTCAGTGGAGCTTCCAGATTAAAATGAGACAAGGAAGAAGGACTCGGCTTTCCCGCTGTGGAGGAAGAAGCTACTTAAAAATGGTATGCCTATCTTTGAAGGATTATCATTATATTCTAACTCATAACAAGTGTATAAACTACAGAACTGAAAAAATGTGCAGGCCTGTACCATCCTCACAAATGTCATGGTTGAGTCTTGTGTGGCATCCATTTTCCATCTCATTAAGAATCTTCCTGCTTTGCACTGTCCTTCTTACTTTAGCAAGACTAATAGTAAGCCATAATCTCATAGGAAATCCAAAGTTTTGATTCAGAATAAAATTACTTACAAGTTAAAAATAATTGAACACATACGTGCACTTGAAGGTAAATCAAAAAAGAGTTACTATTATGGTACCAATTCAAGGTGTTGCTATTATTGTGAGGTGTCATGCCATTGGTTCCAATCCCAGTGACACCGTGTTCAACCATGTTAAACACCCTGTTCAATTTGTGTCATTCTCTCAATTGTTGTTCTGTTTAAGTCCATTGTTGCAACCATTGTGTCAATCCATACACGCATGAATTTATTCCAAACAAAACACATCTGAACATGTCTCTGTCATCAGGGAAAAGCTGCCAACAAGATTTCTTCATCATATACTTACCGCTTTCTTATAACAGTGCTTGGATAAGGTGGCACACCATCATCAAGAAGGTGATTTTCTCAGGGCAAGGTTTATCCATTGCACTCTGGGTGTGCTGACCCCTGCAATTTCCTCAAATGTTGGAATCTTGACTGCATAATTTGTGGTAGTGGGGGACTGCGTTCTTGTTCTCCCCTGACTAAATGTGGTGGTCATGTATTCATTACGCCAATTTCATGATTGAGAGGTAGGGGGTGTAGTCTAGCCTGGAGATAGTCATTGAGTAGTCAATGAGGCCTCCTTATGGGCACGGCTTTCTCCTGAGACTTCTGGAAAATCTCACAATATTTCCTTCATGGCGAAGAGAGCCCATCTCCCCAGTTGTTGGGAGTGAGTCTCAGGGATGATGAACTATGGACAAGACAAGATGGCAGCATCTAAGGAGCTGGAAGAGCTGGAGGAGAAGTTACACAGCCTTCCCCTGATGGAACCAGGCCTCTGAAGCTGGAGAAGCCACATGGGGACCGCTGCCAGCACTGAATTGCTTCTATCATCACTGGATGCTGTTGCTAGATCTTGAGCCCTGGAAGTGGGGAGCCCTGGGGAGACCTCTGCCAGCGCTGGGACTCTGCACCCATTGTTCTGTGACTTTGTGAGTCAGAAGGATACTTTATAGACTGGTATCACACATATGGGCTAATATCGGACTTAGGACGTTGAACTGGACTGGGTTGGGATACTTTCTGACTGTTCTATTTCTTTTTGTATATAAACCTTACGCTTATATCCATGTGCATTTATGAATTTGTTTCTCTAGTCTACCCAGACTAACACACTAAAAATAAATAAATTTTAAAAGATAAATAAAACATCTAAACAAAACCGTGGTGATCTGCTGGATCAGATAAGTTCAAGGCAGACAACTCATCTCAGGAGATAAGGTAACTGGTTTGGAAAGATTATAAGGGACTTAGCTCAAGTATTTTCTTAATGGACACAAGAAGATCACAGTGAGCTATTATGAAGAAATTTGAAGGAATCGAACACTGCATTAGTGAGAAAAAATTCCAGGGAATCAGAATTAGGAATATTCCCCACTCAATCACAAAATCCACATTCCCATATTTAGAAGGGAAGGGCCATCCTCTAAAAATTTCATCGGAAAACTTTACCCCATTCATGACCCTTCTTATCCCTTCAGGCTTCTTTCTGTTCCAAAACCTCAAAGAAAATTGGAAAGGGAAACATTTTGGTAGCTTCAATGACATCAAAACTGCCAATTTATATCTATGGTATAAATCAAAGAACATAGAATGTTTTTGGAAGCATTATAGAGATTGATTTATTATATTCTGAAATGTATAGATCTAGATGAGTCTTCTGTGAGACAATAGCCCTAAATTTATAGTTTTTGTTCCATAAATGTTTCTATCATTTTCAAAACTTCTTTTATACTTATAATGATATATAAAAAGGTGTTCAAAATGTTTTTGAGAGAAATAGGATCAAAAGAAAATGGATTTTTGGGGGGGAGGTGGAACTTATGGAGGCCCCTTCTGTCAAACAGTGTCATATGGAAACCAAGATGATCTTCATTAAGATGCCAGAAATATCAATATATTCCTTACAACTGGAGGTCACAATGAATACAGTAAGGTGGGAAAAATAGAGAAGTCATGAAATTGGGCAGTAGATACAAGTCAGAACTTGAAACCTACCAACTTCTCTTCAGGAAAAGAACAAAGCTGTCCGTTTTGATCAAGATTGAACCCTACATAGGATCTCTGTAAGTTAAAATTCACTTGATCCCAGAGAGTTTGGTTGTGGAGGCTTTGCGTGACAGATGAAATTGGACTGAAAGTCTAGTTGATAGATGAAAGCAAATGTATTGTATGTATCATAATGCAATGCATTTTCAGCTCTGTGATCTCATCATCTCTTACAAAAAATATGTGTCCTGACAAATACTGAAACATAAATATGATAATTGCTGTGTATATTTAAAACTATATATAACCAATGCATCATCAATAGATATTTATTCTACATATTAATATAGTAAATTTTAACTTAATTAAATATCTTCTTTGTAAATAACCTTTCTCCAAAATGTTTATCATTGACATAAATTATCAGAAAGACTATATGTATAAAAAATAATATAAATGGATAATTTAAAAAATAATTTAATACCAAATAACATCAAAAATTTTGAGCACGTACCCCTCAAAATAATAAAAAAGTGATACAACTGAATTGATACAACTGATAAATCAAGAAGAATGCTATTATAACTAACTAGATTATTTTTAAAATAATATTTTTCAAAAGGAAGGCAGGAGTAGTTTAAGTTTATGAGAATTGCAATAATAAGAATATATCAGTCAAGAAGTTGTAGAATTGTGATACATAAATTTTTAAATAAAATTAGGCTGGTGAATCTAATTTAATTAAAATAGTATTAAAACAAATCTAACATTGTGGCAAAATATGTGTACATATATGATCAAGAATATTTTAGGTAAAATATGAAATAAAGCAAAAATACTTTTAAAAACCTTTAATCTCTGTAATTATTTTTACCCTCAACATGGATAATCATATTGTTGAACATACAAAACATTCTGATGTACTGTACATTGAACTCAGAAGAGTGAATTTTCACTGGTAGTCTTTTTGACATTACATACTAAAACTGAACAATATACAATGCTAAGACAGGGATTTTAGTCCTGTGATTACCTATAAGAAATATATATGCAAGAGCTATAAACTGGAAACATATCTAATGCTTTTGAAGAATTAAATGGTTATTATATGGAAAGGATATGAGTCATTGGAATAATATATTTAAATTTCATGAATACAACGTTGAGTAAAGTAGCCTAAAAAATAAGTTATGCTCTCTGTAAGTATCATGTATATAAATATGAATTCATCAGAATTAACTCATCGCTAGAGGTCAGATTAGTTGTCCTTGGAATATTTGAAAGGCAATAGGAAGAGGCACCAAGAAAGCTTGTCCCAAATTTGGGGGGTTGGGCATGTTCATATTTTGGTTTGGATCTAGTTACAGTATAAGAATTACTCTGTGAAAATTCATTGAATTGAAGCATATGTACATTTTATTTTACAAAGTATACTGAAATATTTCAATGAAGCATGTTTTATTATAGATAAGGTTTTGTTTTTAACTGATAAATCTCTTTATATGCATACTCCTTTGCTAGCACTTAACTACAAGAAAAAAATTTCAAGATAAGATTATTTTGTAGTCAGTATTATAATATACATATCATCAGTATGTATGACTTAGAAATACGAAAATATTTCTTTCGGGTTGAGCCCCGGTGGCGTAAGTGGTTAAGCACGGGACTGTGGCCCGCAGGTTTGGTGGTTCAAATCCAGGGCAGCTCTCAGGAGCAGCACTGGGTAGCGTCCATGACCACCAGAGGCAGAGAGGCCGCCCCCCAATATATATATATTTCTTCCTTTAAGAATAAAATCAAAATAGTGTATAAACATAGCATTGGGAAATAAAGAACTTAGATATAATTAGTGTCTTATAATGAAAATAAGCAAATCATCAAAGCACCTGGGTTATATGAAGAAAAGTGCACCATCTGGATTGGACTAGTGGTGAGAGTGACAATCTCAGGAGGATAGAGGGAAGGTAGGGTAGACAGGGGGAATCCCTCACAAAGGTCTCCATATAACCCCCTTCCCAGGGGACGGGGAAAAGAAATATGGGTGAAAAGAGACATAGTACAGTGTAAGACATGAGAAAATAATAATAATTTATAAATTATCAAGGGTTTATGAGGGAGGGGAAAGAAAGGGGAAAAATGAAAAGTGTATGCCAGGAGATTAAGTAGAAAACAAGTGTTTTGAGAATGATGAGTGAAACAAATGTACAAATGTGCTTGACACAATGGATGGGTGTATAGAGTGTGATAAGAGTTATATGAGGCCCCAATAAATTATTTTTTAAAAAAATGATGCATTGCATTAGGTAAATTTGCTCCACAAGACCTCTTAAGAGGTCTGACTGAGATATTATTTTGAGGACTAAGGTGCACCTGACCCAAACCATGGTATTCTCCATTGCTTCATAGGGTTGTGGAAGTTGGATACTGAATAAGAAAGTTTTTAGAAGAATCAATGCATTGGAATTGTGGCACTGGAGAAGAATACTGAAAGTACCATGGATGGTTAAAAGGACCTACAGATCTGTATTGGAAGCAGAAAAATTTTATCTCACTATATTTAGCCTTGTATCTTTGAATTCAGTTAATTGTTTAAGGAAACCCTCTATAGTTCAAAACATTACTGTTACTTTAGGAAAAAATATATCATATTCAAGGAGGCTTCAAAATTTTATGAAAATGTAATTAAAGTAATGTAATTTTCAATAAATTTTTAAGTTCCCTCATATAGTTAGGAGATACAAAGTTAAATAGAATGAAAAGTGGACAAGTGAAAGGCAAATAAATACATGGGCAAGGATGGTCTTCTTGAAACCTAAAAATAACCTGAGGAGATGCATGACATGATTTAATACCTAATATGAGAATTTTTGGAAGTTATACTTTAATAGATTTTTCAGAGTAAGCATTTAAATCCCCCCCCCAAAAAAAAAGACAATTACGGCTACTAACATAAGTTAGAACATAATGTAAATTATTACATGTGACATACTTTTTCTTCTTTTGTTGTTTGGAGACCCTAGAAAGGGGAATTCCAAAATTGTTACTGGGAGTCTTCCATCTCTCCTTAACAAACTATTTTAAGGGAAAGCTCTTAGAATATTATTGCCAACTTAGAATATTATTTTCCAGGTATACATTAGGAGTGATGGAATTTAGTTTCTTTCATCCAATATTTCATTTCAAAATCTCTTTTTAGTACAGAATTTCTAAGAATTAAACATATTTAAATATTGGTTATTCAGCTACTCTTTTGTCAGTTTATTCTATTATGGTGGCTTTGTGTTGAGCTGATGGTGAAAGTCATGCCAATGATGATTCACATACAAGCCAGGTCCCCCATGGTGGACAGATTTTACTGTCACTTAGAGACAGAGATGGATGCAGAAGAAGGAAGCTATGAAACACCTCTGAAAAATTTGCCTCTGAAAATCTTATACATAGCAGTGGAATGTTACCTCATACAGTGTTAAAAAATAGTTTATTGGGTTTGCAGGTTTCTAAAAATACAACTGGGGAAGAACCCATGCCTCAATGTGGAGTTAATCTTCATGACCTGGATGGAGAACAATGTACCTAGACTTACATTCGCTGACAGGGTATGTAAGATGATACATATGGTACCAAAATGATATGTACAATGTAAACATCCATTAGTAGTCATCTAAGGGATGTACATATTAATCTAGGAAAGAAGAAGTTTTCAAAAGTGAAATGGAATACAAAAATGTCCCTATCCCTTGGTACTGAGCTGAAATTGACTCTATTAGCCATATTATAGCAAGAAATCATATGCTATACTTTACTGAATAGCAAATTCAAAGGGATGGTATCACATTTCAAGATTACATTTCAAGATCTAGCTTGAAGTACACTCCTGTACATGGTAGCATGTCTAGACACTTACAAGGATGGATTGTAATACCACTATTACTCAAGTATATCCCCAAGCACTAATGTCAAAGAAAAAAGAATATGAGGTTTTTAATTATTTTTTGCAGTCTGAAATGGACCAAAAGTAGAATCATACTGCATAGGTAATTATTAATGATCCTATTGAAAAAAATTGAAATTAATAGTTATAGTGCAAATCATTGTTCACCATCTACCTCATCAGGTTGTAAATGTGATGAGGATAGTTTTCACTCTCTAATGTGCTTTGTCTATCTGTGGTCTATCTGTGGGACCATCTGCAGGATGGGAGAGTCTGACAATTCTATCCTCTGGCTGGCCAAGGCCGACATCCTAGCTCTAAGAACTTCTGATGGCGTGAATTCTGGACAGGGAGTATTAAAGAGAAAGACGTGGCACTGCCTGTGCTGGTTCTGGAGGGTCTTCAGTATCAGAAATAAATCATGAACCTTCCTCTCCCCCACCAAAAAAAAAACCCATCTATAAAACATACCTCTTTAAAATCATCCACTGTCTTGTAAGTACCTTTATAAAGCTGATCTTTTAACATATGTTGGGTGACTATATGAGATGGATAACATCATAACTCAACATACTTAGATTACCCTTAGAAATAATTAATATGCATTCATCCAAAATATGTTTCCTGGGTTCTGTTCTTATTACAACAACAAAAACAAAAACAAAAACAAAAAGATCCAGTATATTTCTGTAAAGTACGTGGTGCTGGAGAAGATGCTACTGATCACAATGGCACTTTACATTGGCAAGATCTGTTCATTCTCAAAAGCACCTTTACATTTCTCTTAGTGAAACAATGAGCCTCAGAAAGACTGACAGAGGGTCTTGAGGCACCAAGAGCCTCTCAGTATAATGAGCTCCTCAATTCTTGGTCAAGAGTGTGTCACAGAGAAAATGTATTAAAATATTATTAATCAAATTCAGATTTATGTGAGCAAGGTTTTCAGAGCTTTGGGCATGAGGATTTGGAATCAAGTGATACTAGATAATAGGAATAATTCTAGAATAGCTAGAGTTCTACTTTAAAATACAGGTAGAATTTTGTCAAATGAAATTATATGTGTAATATGAGGGGGTGAAGAAGAATGTAAGATATCCATTTATTCAGACAATGTGGTCCATCTACTAGAATTCCTTAGAAATAACAATTCTGACAGATAAGAGTTCATCCAGTTTTTCTTTTGCACATTCAGGGTTTATTAATCATTTCAGCAAGGGGATACTCCATTAGATTGGATAAGCTAAAAATGAATGAAGATAAATATCTTTTTTGATAAATATCTCTATTTAATGTTATATAATGTATAAATTCTGTTTAAGTCAAATACTTCTTTATTTATATTATTAAATAATTTTATTTGGGGCTAATACAACTCTTTCCATGATCCATACATGCATCATTTGCATGCAGACTACATTTGTACATTTGTTGCCATCATTATTCTCGAACCATCTTCCTTCTACTTAGGCCCTTGGTATCAGCTTTCCATATTTCCCCTCCCTCCCTTCTCCCCCAATCCCATGAACCCTTAATAATTTGCAAATTGTCCTTATTTTGTCATATCATACACTGTCTGATGTGTCTCTTAACCTGCTTCCCTGTTGTCCATTCTCCAGGGAGGAGGTTATAAGTAGATCCCTGTAATTGGTTTCCCGTTTCTAGTCCACCTTCCCTCCACCCTCTCTGTATCACTACTCTCACCACTGGTCATGAAGGGTTCATCTATCCCCAGACACTACATCTCTTGATAGCTGGGCACCCTCAGCTTTCTTCACCACATTTGCTTATGCACACCTTTATCTTCAGTGTTGGGAAAGTGAGCATCATGCAATGTCTGTTTAATAGAACAAGGTGTTCTTGCATTGAGGAAGTGCTAGAATGTAGGTTCAATGCCCATCTGTTCTGATACTAACCCTATAAGTATATGCACATAGGTCTATCTGTGGGACCATCTGCAGGATGGGAGAGTCCGACAATTCTATCCTCTGGCTGGCCAAGGCCGACAACATAGCTCTAAGAACTTCTGATGGCGTGAATTCTGGACAGGGAGTATTAAAGAGAAAGACGTGGCACTGCCTGTGCTGGTTCTGGAGGGTCCTCAGTATCAGAAATAAATCATGAACCTTCCTCTCCCCCACCAAAAAAAAAAACCCATCTATAAAACATACCTCTTTAAAATCATCCACTGTCTTGTAAGTACCTTTATAAAGCTGATATTTTAACATATGTTGGGTGACTATATGAGATGGATAACATCAGCAAATAAAACATTGCAACATTGTATGTAACACATATACTAATGAAATCACAGGAAATAGAGGGTTGTGAATAGGGTTAATTGTAATTTGAATAAATCAAATGTTGGAAATACCTGTAATTTTCTGCTAATTATATCCTAACTGCTCTTCATAAAGTCATAATTAGAGTATAGTCTAGTTTACTTCATCAGTTTTCATTGGACCTGAGTTAAAAGTAGTGAAAGTAACTCTTTGCTTGTAGTTTTCCATCTATCAGTTCACCATGACTGCATGATTCTCTGGCTTGGAAATAATTTACCTGCCAAAAGAAATACATATTCAAGTTTATTCTTCTCTTGATTAAAATAAAAGATAATCTAACAGAGATATTAAAAGTAGAAGAAAAACTGTCTGAATAGGAATAAAAGTTGTAATTGATATAATGAGGGGCACAGCCTGTGATGGTAATTCTGCACCCTTTATTTACATCATTGAATACTAAATGCAGAAGCTCTGTTTTGACTAGGAAAATCTTAAGATATGGTATTCATGAGCTATCTTTTGGAACATGATTATTTTTAGAAAATATTAGGAATCTATGTCAGTGCAGGATTTTAGATTATCTTAATTGTGAAATAAAAAGCTATTTTTTAATAATCTTGTTATCTGTGAGCATAAAACCTGGCATCCTAAGAGTAATTTTCAAGATTTCTTGAACTGATTCTCTGAAAATCACTGAAAGGTCTTGCCGCAGGAAGGTGATATTGTGAAATATCTTCTTAATCTGTAACTAAGTAGGGCCCTGACAATGGAGATTCCTCATTTGCCTGGACTTCAGTTTTCATTCCTCTTTAGGAAGATTTGGTTCTCTAAGGGACTACATCGGATGACAGCTTTTGACTACAATTAAATTCCTATTGTGGAGGTAAATGATCCAGTTTAGATTTAGACAATTACTCTAAGTCCTGGCTACCCTTTTGGTTAATGTTACCATTCTCACCCTCCTTGAGCAGGTTAATGGTATTTGGATCGTTATTGACCTACTTAAACTAAATATAACTAAATATCCCATCTTTTACAAAATATTTTTGTGAGAGAAATATGAAATACCATAATTCCACTTGTTTAACTGAAGTTTCCCTCATG